>PVJH01010607.1:0-72940 GCA_004026705.1 Nesogale talazaci | reverse complement strand
CTGCCATGGAGGAGATTGTTCTCTACTTGAGGCTGCATATATCTCTGAGAGCATGTGTCCTCATGTGGATCGGTGGCTTTGAACTCACTGCTGGTGGCTTTGAACTATTGACCTTGCAGTTAGCTTACCCAACAGGACCACCAAGTTCCTTACAGTCCACATGATGATCCCAAGTCACTTAATTGCAGAGAGTCTCAAGGGACCCAGAAATCCTTCACATTTCTCTCAGCACACTGTATATAATGACCTATATAACCTGTTCACTTCTAGGCCTGGGCGGTGTTTCACTCTTCTGTGCATAACAAGTGTGCATGATGAGGCTGCTATGGGTCAGAACTGATGCCACCTAACAGCACCATGACGTGTTCAGAGAAGATAAGCATTTTATTTGAGGCAAAGACACTCCATGGGCTAGCTTGACTGAACTCTGTTCTTGAGCAGTCTTGCTTCAGACCCTTTACGTCTCCTTCTTTTACCCAGAATAAATGGAAATAAAAGAGTTTTATTTTTAATGTGTATTATGACATGAAAAATCATGAAACACACTAATCTATATAGACTGCTAGACATTTATAAAGATCTCTCATTTTGTAAAAAAGAAAAAAATAACATTTAAGCTACATGCTGAATACTGAACCCTTATTATGATAATAAAGAACATTGTAATAACATGTTTAGCAGCAGCAAAATATGCAGGAGATTTTAAGTGTCCACATATATTAGATCTTTACAATAAGACACCAGGAGCATGGTGTCTGATAATGGCCTTGAGGAGAAATTACTTATTAGTGACTTAAAGGGAACCATGTCATCTATTGAATTACTAACATTATATCCTTTTGCACCTGGATTTTCCCTGGGAGGTCACTTTCCCAAACATTATCCAGATTTGACCCTGCAGAGTTTGTGAGCTCTGATGAGCTCATAGCCCAAGGTAGTGTGGTTTTAAGACTTCATTGCCAGAAGGGTGTATCTGTCACAGAGGAAAATGCAGGAGCATATTTATGCCTTCATGTAATCCATTCCCTGCTTTTATGAACCTGAAGTCCTCCAGGGAGGGACACAAATTCACATAATGTTCATATGTGTTACATTTTGTATTTTGATCTCTGCTTAGCTGACATTTTTTTAAATGAATGCATGTGAGTACACATTAAAGGATAAAATTATCTTGTGAATCTAGTTCAATTCAGAATTAAAACATTGTAATTATTTTCATTTAAACTACTCTGATTTTCAGCTAAGAAATTCAATTTTAGTATAGGATTGTATCTGTTCCCTTCTTAATGTCTCCTGGAGTGTCCATCAGTGTTTCTACAGTGTGTTGCTAGTTGATCTCTAATGAATATGATCACTGAATGGATATGAAGAAAGTGAAATTTGTATTTGTATGTGTGCATTTGTTGTCCTTTTAATAATTAGAGATCAAATGTTCAAAAATGATCAAACCATATGTCATGAAGTTGATTCCAACTGAAGGAGGCGCCATATGAGTCAGAGGGGAACTGCACTCTCCTGGGTGTTCAATTGCTGTGGTCTTCTGGAAGTGCATCACCCAGACATTATTCCACTGGGTTGAGTTGAATTACCGAACTTTAAATTAGTAACTGAACAATTAATATATGGACAACCAGGGGTTCTGGGACTACTTATTAAGCATATATCATTTTCAATTAGTGGAGCTATGATCATGAGTAAGACACAACATATAGACATAGTTCTATTAATCAGATACTTTATTTTTACATACTATGCCATCTATTCTTGTATACCAACTGCTCCCCCGATATGGTACATGAATTCCTACGTACCACCACATCAAATCCTTTTTACATATTGCTGTGAAAAATCCAAAGTAAGCTTCTAAAACTACCTCCCTGGGGAAGGAAATAGTTGCCAAAAACCATAGAAGGCATGTGTTTTCATAAAAACAGTAAACACACACACACAAAACAACTCAGTGTAGTCCTATAGTCAATCAGTAGACAGTGTAACATAAATCAAGCTATGAAAGTCCAGAAACAGATATGGCCTCATGCTTGTGAGAAATTATGTTTGACAGTAGGTATGGTGTCAAAGAATTTTAGACTAAATTTTGACAGAAAATCATTAGATGTTCCAGAAAAGGGGAGCAAAGTGATATGAGCTCTAAAATATCTTAATGCAAATGCTGTCCTGCTGTATGTATCATTAGCATGCTTGTCAGAAAAACGAATACGTAATTTGTTGCGTCTTCCAATTTTTGTGGCAAAATATGCCCAAATAGTGCTCAATGCAATCTATAAATCAATAAAGATGACATTGAAAAGCAATGCATACAGTTAACTTGCTTGCACTATAAGAAAAAAAATGAAAACTGCTTCTGGTCTTTCTAGGAGCCCTTTGTTTTCACCCCTTCCTATACTTCTTTACCTTAATACATGAATTAAATTAGTGCTTTGGTAGTCGGATGCTTGCATTCTCTGCTTCACCCTCATATAAGCTTTCAATGTTCAATATGGTAGCCATAAACTATATTTTCCTTTTCAGTATTTTTAGTGAGCCCCAGAGGCATAGTGGGTTACTGGTTTGGCTGCTAATGTGAGGTCAATAGTTCAAAAACACTAGCCGTTTCACCTGGAGAAAAATGAGGTATTCGGCTGTCCTCAGAGTTGAACGTCTCAGAAAGCCAGAGGGACAATACTCCTCTTTCCCACAGGCTGGCTATGAGTTAGAATCTGTTCGACAGCAGAGGGTGCAATGGCCAGTGCAATTGAGAAGCTAAATATTTTTGTTTACTTTTAATCAATGTGCACTTTTAAAAAAGCTTTCATTTGATTCAGTTATTTCAAAATTATCAAGGATTTGAATTCATTTGGAGAAAGATATTTACATACAGGGCTATGTAAATCTATTCTAACTGCAAATGGCATGAAATCTACATAGATATTATTTTGAAAATTTAAAGTATAAATTGATATGTGCCAGCAGGATAAAATACATACTAGACTTGTATGATCGAGCTAAAATAATAGAATGTAAAATATCTTGCTGGTAATCTATTTTAAGAGCATCCCTGAAGTCACAGCGGTTAAATGCTTAGCTGTTGACTGAAAGGTCTGCAGCGCCAAAGCACCAGGCGTTCAATAGAACAAAGATGTGAAAGGCCGTTCTGTAAATACTTACATGATCGCAAAGCCTCAGGGCAGTCCTAGTCTGTCGATGGTGTCGATAGATTTGGTTTCATTTTGGACTCAATTAATATTGATCACCTTTTGAAATTATATTGTGGACACCATAAAATACATAGTTAAATTAATTTCATATTTTTAAAGATGACTGACTACTGCAAATAACATCGTATATATGAGATGTACTGTGTTTCTTTTCGACAGCGCGCGGACTTTCTAGTCACAAAATCTTCTAAGGGGCTGCAACAATGGCATTGCTTGAATCTTTTTTTCAGATAGCATACTCTTTGCCCCAGTGTGCTGTCAGAGCTTGCGTTTTGACAAGTTTCCCCAAGTGATTTGTAAAGAAGAATGGATCTAGATGACTATGCAAGATTAGCTTTTGCATATTATTCCGCTTCAATGCTATCTTGGCCACTATTGTTCTTTCTAAACTATTTTCGCCCTTATTTAAATTCTTTAAATGCAAATGCTTAAATAACTTCTTCACGCAAACTTTTTTTTTCCCACATAAACCTCTTATTCAGCTAGGCACATGAGGGTCTTTAAAACTACTCTTTTGCATTTTATAATTATTCATTCGTAGTCTTCCTGAGTCGTGCGTACTTGCAGTCCTCCAAACACAGTCTCCTGGTTTTAACTTCATGCTATTGTGTCTGCTGCTTCCCCTGCCTGAACTTTCCCTTCCCCATCCTCACAAGGACATGTTCCTGTTAAGATAATTTAACCAAAACTTTTAAGTGAAGCAAAGATGACTTGGTTCCTTTCATTATCATACTGACATACAGTTTCTGTGCTAAAATCACCTTAGGGTTATGCAGCTTTCCTAGGAAAATGTAAAATTTTTGACTATATATGCTAGTAAGCAATGGCTCAGATTATTCAAAAACTACATGGTAACTTGCGTACTTATGGCCTGTAGAAATTCAAATAAATTGTATCTATTAGTAAGCATAATTAAATGTTATATTATATTTCTATAAAGAACAATATCATTGCATATTTTCTGAGGCATTTTCCCCCATATTACTACTACTTTAAGCAATTCTTTCCTTGTCTCCCTCAACATATAGCTTCTTTGAGATATCAGTATTTGAATCTGATACATTGATCCTCAATTAAGCAATTACATTTGCTTGATTTTCTCACTATGTGTCACACTCCTGTTCATTTGTGTGATATTTGCTTTTTATTGAAAATCTGGAAATCCGGTACAATATGCTGCCTCTTCTGACATAGGGCCATCGCTCTATGAGCCAGCTCAGTGACTAGGGCCTTCCCTGATTATGGCCCACTTTCTATATTATCAGTGGAGTCTTGTGAACAAAGTGAGTTCTCTCTTCTGGGAAATTAACCACGAGGAGCTAGGATTAGGGATGAGGCACTTTGGGGAACTATCTATCCACCATGTGGAACTATTATGATCCTTGACTGAGAGTTGGAGAGAGAGAGAGAGAGAGAGAGAGAGAGAGAGAGAGAGAGAGAGAAAACCAACAACATAGAAATCAGGTTGATTAAGACTCCCAGTGACACTAAATAGGGTTTCTGAATCTTAAGGAACAGATCATCTTAACTTTCTCCAGGGAAATAGCTAGTGGGTTTGACTGCCGGCTCTAAGGTCAGCAGTCCAAATGCTCATTGCACAGCACCTCCAGAAGCCCTCTAATAAACCTATCTTCATGGTCATAGAAAAGAGAGTCCCTGTCACATGCAGCTGCTTGTGCTGGCAGCAAATAGTAGGTCAAGGTCCACAAACCCTAGTTCTTATCAAAATTGAGTATATTTTTGAATAAATACTTTAGATACTACATGGCAATAGGATAGTTATGGATACTTTTAAATACACTGATAATGTCACTCAAAACCAAAGAGTTACTACCACTGAAGTAACTCTGATGCACAGTGACCTCACAGAGGGTTTCCAAGCTTACAAATCTCTGCAGTAGAAGACTGGTCCAGCTAGCACTACAGATGAAGCCATTGCTAGAGCAATGATGATCCTCCCGAGTCACCAGGGCTTGATCAGTGATAATTCATTTGCTAATAGGCCATAGTGTCCCCAGAGCACCCATTCTGGGAGAGACTCTTACTTTCTACTGCATCAGTGATACTATTCTGATATTCCTTAAAGATAAGGGCTATGTCGTTCTTGATAGACTATACAAAATCCCTGCTTCTTTAAGATCGTTTGGTTTATCTTCATATCTTACTAGTTTTCTATGGATTAATGAACTAAATACAAACTCGGACACAGGTTCATACCCTACATGTGAAAGTAATGTGGGAACTATACTTCAGCATTTCAGTTTTGTTCATGTCATCTTTCTCTGTCAAGAGTTCTGATTTCCCTCAGATAAATCAAGCATTCCTAAAGTGCACCATTTTATCTTTACCTCTTTTTGCTGCATTTGTCACACATTATGATAATCATCTATCTACTTGTATTTCTTCTAATACAGTTTCATATTAGAAACAATATGTTAGTTATGTTTCTCTATGCATATTGATTTGATCAATTTCCCATTTTTCTTGGCTTTTCATCTGTATTACTATATTTGTCCTTGCTATGAACTGACATAAATAACTTTGAAAGACTATAAACAAACCAAAATAAATAAGACTGAATTAGAACATACCCTCTGGGGGACTTATTTTCCTCATTTGTAAAATGAAGGTGAAGCTAGCTTAGAGGCTACAAACAGCCCACCTTTTCCTTCATATAGTTTTGGTGAATTATTAGGATTTGTGGCGGTTATGTGCTTATGTTAATTTCATGATTGAGATGTAGGGGTGGAGTCTAGCCAGTGAATCTGGAGATAGCCATTGAGTAGCCAATGCGGCCTCCGTGTGGGCATGGCTTTCTCCTGAGACTTCTGGGAAATCTCATGATATTTCCCTCATGACGATGAGAAGCTATCGTCTCCACTTGTTGGGAATTAGTCTTGGAGATGATGAGTCACAGACAAGACAAGATGTCAGAGTCTGAGAAGCTGGAGAAGCCGGCGGAGAGACCACACAGCTTTGCCCTGATGAAGCAGGACCTCTGAAGCTTGGGCAGCCACATGGAGACCTCTGGCAGCGATGAGTTGCTTCTGCCACCACGGGATGCTATTGATGGACCCTGAGCCCTGGAAGCGAGGAGTCATGTGGAGATCCCTCCCCGCACCGGAATTCTGTACCCACTGACCTGTGACTTCATGAGTCAAGAGACTTTATAGATTGATTTCGAGCATATGGGCTAATATCGGACTTATGACTTTGAACTGGACTGGGCTGAGATGTTTTCTCAATGTCCTGTTCCTCTTGGACATAAATCTTTTCCTTATATTTATATATGTGTCTATGAAATTTGTTCCTCTAGTCTACCTGGACTAACACAGGGTTTTTGAAGTCACATCTATCTTTATGTTAGTTTCATTTCATTCTGAGAATGCCAGTAGAAAGGAATGATTGAAGAAGAAAACATTTTCTTCCAATGATGAATGTACACATAAACAGGGACCTGACTAATATATAACACTGCATATATTATAAATTGAATAACTATACTAAGAATTAAAATTTACCACTTATTTCATTTGTGTTTGGGATTATGTTCTTACCTTCTTGGTCTCAATTTCTTTATATGAATAACAGAAAAATAAATGAACTCAGAAAACACATAAACAAACACAGAAAGAAGTATGAGTCAGTATGTAAACATGTCTAAAATGCATCACTTTCTCAAAAATATTTATGAGCTTCTTCATAAGTCTACAGATTTTTATTTTAATAATATGAATACTGTTCACAAATGATAAATAAATGTAAGACACCTTTACAAACATCATGCATGTATCATGTGGAATACACTGCAGAAAACAAACACCATTAATGTGTCCCTTCAAGTGATCATTCTTTCTCCAGTTATATCAGGGTCCTGCTAGTATGTAGCACATTGTGAGGCAAGAACATCACCTCAGCAAGTTTATAGCATCCACCTGCAAGGAAATCAATTTTTACAGACTAGATCTGGCCCTCTGCAAGACAAACACTTCTGGTTCTGTTTTAAGACACCTTTAGCTAGCATGACATAATAGCTATCTCATGTAAAAGATGTCTTGTTAGAGGTCTATTTCAAATTTCACAGGAGTCTATTTTAAATTATTAGCGTTTTTATAAAAATAAAAATTTAATGTGCAAAGTTGTGGATTTTGATGGATGACTCTGAAATCAACTATGATCTAATACAACATATGCATAATGACATTTTTAAAATAAACTAATCTTGTTTTGGGGAGCTTTATGCAAAGGTAATGGTTTTAAAGTTTTTTCTTGACTATAAAAAAGCATAAAAATTGGATAAGTATGTAATAATATTTTTGAGATCACAATCTGTGTTTTTATTCCTCTAGTAAATGTCTCTTTTTTGCTTTAGATTGGTTTGTGTTCTGTGTCTCAGTGAGGTGTTTGATAAGGCTGAATTTAGACAAACAACAATATATAAACACTGTTAGAATTATGGTATTTGTTGTCAAAGCTTTAAACACCATTTTTACAAAAAGTAAGATAAGAACTTAAGCATGCCAAGGTGGAAGAGTGGACTTTCATGGATACAGCAGGAAAAGGTGACAAATGTCTGATTGTCCTCATTTTCAGGACTTTCGAGAACTGCCTTGATACAGAGAACAAGAGTTTCTTCTTGGGTAAGTAATGCTAAGTGTGTGCTAACAAATGTTTTGTGATATCACTATATGTAATTCTGGAATGCCAGTTCAAAATCCAGATTTTCAAGTATTGGCAATTAATTTACAACCTTTGTGCTCATAAAAATGTGCAAGAAAACACTTCATGTGTTAAAACAATACAATAGTTGGGGTTGAACTATTTGGACTGCTAACCATATGTCAGTAGTTTGAAATTACCAGCTACCCCAAGGGAGAAAGATGAAACTTTTTACTCCCTTCGGAGTGACTTGCAGAAAACTCTGCATCTTGAGTAAGTCATTTTGAGTTGGAATTGACTTGATGTCTGAAAGTTTGTTTGTTAAGTTTTTTTTAATAAATCTGCTGCAATGACTAATTTTTGAAAAGCGATTAGGAGGAAATATGTTTGAAAAGCAATATAAAGAGGAATATTTTATCACCTTTTCAAGCCAACATTGGCCAAGCTAGAATAAGGGTCTGCAGTATGTGAAAAGAAACACAAAGGTGACGTGGAAATTAAAAAGGCTGGGCAGTTTGATGAAATGGGAACCGTTCAGAGAGGGAATGACTTTGTGATTTTGTAATGTGACAACAGGTAGCCTCGCTCAGACTGTTTAGCCATCTGGCAGGTTACAGGATCTTTACTGGTCTTCAGAATCCCGAGGGACGCCTTGGATATTCATGTTCACCAGACATTCTACTGGAAAACCGAGGCTAAAGTTTCCTAACAGATGAGTAGCAAGGGACTCAAAACAGATAGCACATAGAATTAGCCACAACAAAATTGAGTTAGATATCTATATATTTGAATTTAAGCATACGAAAAGTGTGGTATTTTTTTCATTTTTTGTTTGCATAGATTGTGTTCCTTTTTTATTTCTACCGATGTATGTAATCACTCTATTTTTTTCACTATATATATATATATATATATATATATATATATATATATATATATATAAAAGGGGCCTTGAAAAAATTCAGGAAAAACTGAAGTAAAAGTAAGAGAATTCTCCCCCAAACTTTTTGAAGCCCTGTTGTGCATGTATTTGTGATATGTTTAAAAACACATGGATTGAGATGAAAACAATAAGAAGAAGAATGCTCTACATAACAGAAGTTTCCCAAGAAAAACTATGTTCTGTGCCATAGATAGCACCTACAACCCCCCCCCAAAGGACAAAATTGAAAACATAAAATTAACTTAAGCAAACAAAAACACAGTACAGAGGATGACAACTGTGGTTTTCTAACTGTTCGGTGGTGATCTGAGTATTAGCATTTTTTTTCACTTGGATTAACACAGTGACTGCATTGAAGGGCTCAGAGACAAGAAGCACTGTGAGGACAGTCCGGGATCAGGCAGTGTTTCACACCATTGTCCATAGGCTTGGGATGAGTTGGAATTGACTGGACCACACCTGTTAACAACAAGACAGCTTTACTACTACTTGTAGTGGTTTGCTCAAATTCTCATACAGCTTCAAGATACTTTGTACTTTCTCTCTCATCGTATTGGCATTAATTGTCTATTTGGGGAGCTAATTCAGCGCATAAAATCAGAGTAACATTTGGTGACATTATTACAGGTTTAAACAATATTTGATATCTTGAGATAATTAAACATATGTGTCCTGTCCATAAAATGATACTTCTAGATTATCAGTCACAATCAATATACACATATCCTCTGCTGAGAATCAATATCTTAATAAATTAATATAAAAGGAAAAATTCTGAGAAACATAAGAAATGCAAGCAATGACTGAAGCAGCCAGATTCCAGTGAAGAATTGATGTAATGTTAACTTTCAATTGGATTGTTTTTTCAAGATAAACTGAAGAACATCCATTTATTTTAAACTGCTGTATACTATGAATAGGCTTCCAAAAAGTTCATGAAAATTTTCCATTATTTTTAATTCATTTTTCCATGAATTTTCTGAAGCCCTCTCCAAACTCAAATTCCTTGCCACCAAACAGATGCCTTCTAATAGTGACTCCGTGGTGCAGAATACAACTGCTCCTGGCATTTCCTGAAGCTATAAACCTTCAAAGAAGTAAAAAGCCTGTCTCTCTTTCTAAAGACCCCCTGTTTTTCTTCATTTCCAAAAGCCTCTGTTGTGTAGTTAATTCTGATTCAGAGTGGCCTTACCTAGAGTTTTCCATGCTGTAAATCTTTGCAGGAACAGACTCCCTCATCTTTTGTAGCAGAAAGGTAGGATTTGAACCACTGACATCCTAGTTCACAGTTCATTGGTCATCTTGTTTGTACAAACAGAAGACTATTTCAGCCATTACTACTTCTATATTTGGTTCGACATGTGCACTCAAAATTTTTAATTATTACCATACATTTTCTCAATATGTTATAGTCATTTAAATATTATTCCACATATAAATAGCTATGGAGTAGTTTGCAACCTACAGGGACACCTTTATGTCAGAGTAGAACTGTGAGTTCTTGTGCTTTCAGTTGTGGTTTTCTCAGAAGTAGATTGCACCAATTTCTTCTAAGTGCCTTGAATGAACTTCCAGTCGACGAGTTCATTACATGTACAGGCAATAGAAAATACCTTTTCCTTTATCATATCCTGGATATCATCAGTAAGCTAAAATAGAACCACAAGCACAGAATGTCAGTAACAGCACCAACACAATAGATAAAAAGCAAAACCATCCCCTTGCTGTAGAAGTAAAATTCATGTATAAGGTCTCCATACAACAGAGCAAAACCATCATAAACAGTATCAAAGATCTTTATGGAAGAAACCCTAGTGGCATGATGGGTAGTTGGCAATTCACCAGGTGCTCAGGGGATAAAGATGGGAGCTGCCTTGCTCCCATCGATTTCCACTCTCAGAGGCTTTCCGTGGCAGCTGTACTGTGTCCTATAGGATTGCAATAATTCTAATGGACTGGATGGCGGTGGATGTTAATCTTTATGAGCACAGATGCCCACATTACCTCCCACAAGTAACTGGTGGGTTTGAACAAATGACCTTTCCATTAGCCAAGGAACACAATTCCTGCATCACAAACCCGCTTTCCTTAAGTCAATCCCACTGTATGCTTACTCTACATAGATTTTCTGAGGCTGTTCTCATTAGGGAAGCAGAATGCTCCATCTTTTGGATCGGAACCACTGGCTTTATGATTAAGAGTTCAATACACTGTCTTACAGGGGTGCTTTAAATGAGGCACAGAATAAGTGGAACACAGAAATACAAAATCTCTTGAGCATCTTTCTTGGTCAACACAAAGTAACAGCTCACTGATGTCCAGTCGATTTTGACACATAGTGAGCCTATAGGACAGAGCAGAACAGCGCTTGGGGCTTTCGGAAGTAGAAACTGCTTCTGAAGTAGAAAGCCTCATCGTTCTCCTACAGAACACATGGTGCTTTTGAACTGCGCATCTTTCGGTGAGCAGCCCTTCTGTAACCCACTGTGCTATCTGGCCTCCTTAGTTGCTCAACCGAGTATCATTTAAAATCCTTTGAATCCAGGATGTTTTATTGTCATGACAAACACTTTGCTAATAATTACTTAACTGATGGGGTATGTGGTTAAGACAGTCATTGAGTTTACTCCGTTCTAACATCAGAGAAAGCATCCAGATGGTAGAAGAGGCAAAGTGGAAACCCGATGCTTCATATAGTGCCGATGCCAAGTGCACGGTCTGGCCTGTCTTTCCTGTTAAAGACAAGCTTAGCAATAAAAACTAAGGAATGTGGGGTGTGGGGGGGTGTTTTTTTCTAGTGGACGAAACGTCTACACTAAGGTCCAATTTAATGAAATCAATTTCAGGTGGTTCTATCTGAGATTGCACTGATGATATAGGTACATAGAAAGAATTTAATGCTATATTTACACTCTGACTAAATACAATGCTTTGAGAATGGTTTCAAGGTTTTTATAACAAAGACAACTGATCGTTATGACCAAGCCATATGGAGAACTGTGGAAAAAAAACTTTATAGAGAGAAAACCCTGAAAACAATTCTAGATCGCTGAGCCCCGGTGGCGCAGTGGTTGTGCGCGGGACTGCGGTCCACTGAGTTGGAGGTTCAAATCCAGCAGAAGCTGTCCAGGAGCAACACTGGGCCTCCTACTCCCACCAGAGGGCAGTGATGTCCCCCCCCCCAAAAAAAAAATAACAATCCTAGATCACACATAGCCAGAGTAAGTGGGTGTTTTCCTGTGAAGTAATTTAAATTATTAATAAATTCAGCAAAAGTGTTGAAACAATAGGTATATTCTCTAACATCAGTGTATAAAATTGATAGTTTCAGAGGGAAAGTTGTTAAGTTTCCTCTCTACAGAGTTGGCTGAATTCTTTGCTTTATGGTGGTTTCCTCCAGTTGTAAGAAACTTAAGTATTTGCCATTTTAACTATGTGTACAGTTGTTTACATTATTTAATGTAACCAGTTCTATGCAAGATAGCATTTGAATTTAAATTATTAAAGCTTAATAATAGTATATATGTTTTCCAAATCTTGAGTTTAGAAGAAAAAGTGTAAGTAATTTCTGAACAATATGAACAAAATATAGAACTCAGAAGAAACCATACATCATGAAGATTATTCAAAAAAGAATAACTATTAGAAGAATACTTACTGTGGCTATATTTTCCATCTGATATTTACATTTAGTCTTTATTTTACCCTTACACCTCACTATTTAAAAAATTAAAAAGTCACAGGAGCCCTGAGGGCATAGTGGTATGCACGGGCTGCTAATCACACCACCAGCAGTTTGAAACCACCAGCTACTCTGCGAGACAAAGATGAGGACTTGTACTCCCCTAAAGATTTACAGCCTCAGAAAGCCACAGGGGCAGTTCTACCCTGTCTTATGTGGGTGCCATGAATCTCAGCTGGCTCAATGGCAGGTGAGTTCTCGTTGTCTTGTTCTGAACAAGCCAATTTCATTCCACAATTGCTTGAGAACCTTTATTATAGTCATGAATATTTCAGGAATCATTGTCTGGAAACTTTGGACAATTGATGCAAAATCATGATGAAATTATCTTCTCAAACTGTTTTACTAGCTTTAACTGTTTTATATTTCCCTCAGTATTTTCTTGCCATTTATTCTTGGCATTTATTTGTTGTCATTGGATGTATACTAAAAAATGGGATTTAGTCTTTTTTAATTTTGAAAATATATGCCTCTATTTGTTGACATTGTCACATATTTTCAAATATATGTTATGGTTGTCGTCAATTGACAATGATTCAATTCTAACCCGTGGTGAACACAGAATTAGCTTGAAATGTAGTCTGATTTATAAAAGTTAAAAGGATCAAAAAAGAAATAAGTTCCATATTAAAAATGTTTTCATTATTTTAAAGGAAAGGAATACTATAGTTGTAATGGAAATTAAGATGGGATTTTCTAAGCATGTATAGAATATTGGGAATATATACCTAAACAGAACATGGATGTGTATAATTTGCATATAGTTTTAGAATCCTTGATGTGGTATCAGATATGTCTACACTTTGATCGAGATTATTGAAACTAGAAAACTATACATTTTTAAAATGATGATTAAATTGTGACAATGATAAAACTGTTGAATAATTCTATGTAAGAGGAGATTTGTACATTTTACAAGCACTTAATAGTCTTTCTGCATTCACCATTGTTGTGCTGATTGGTCCATCAAAGATATATAGCACAGGGAAATGAAAAGAAATGGTATTATATTATATTTCTTTTCATAATCTTATTAGTAATAAACTCTATCTATGTTATCCTGACTAATATAGAGTTTTATAAATCCACATACATACATATATGTATATAGAATATATGTGTGCATATATTTCTTCACATCTATATTAAATTGGTATTATAGCAATAAATGGAACAATAAAGAGATAATTGTCACATTATGTCTTTGCAAATTATAAGCTAATAGTATATTCTTGCAAATGAAAATTCCATTTGGTTTCTAAGTTTTCAATCTTTACAGAAACAGATTTCAATATCATTCTCGCATAAAGAAATTTGTGGATTTAAACCGCCATCCTTTTAATCAATAGTCAAAACTTAGAATCTGCATCACCAGGACCACTTTTACTATTTGAATTGACTTATTTTTCATAATGGGTCTATAATAAAGAGAAAAAAATGTTATCGTGGAGAACTCTGCTGGTGCAGACAATAGTGTTTGAAAGGATGCTATAATGTGCAGTTAATAATAATGTTGCATTAATAATGCAACAAGCCTTATTTTTAAGATGGTAAAGATCACTTCTGATAAAACAATGATAGTCTATATATTGTCAACTTTTCTCAAGAAAATATTTCTCCAACTTCATATTTGTATGTTCATTTTGTTCTATATTTATTTGGCAAAAACTAACACTGGGGTTCACTTATTATTTTTTACCATACTTAACATTGTTTTTCTGGTTGGAAGAGATATGTATACAAACCTAACAGCCAGTGAAATTAAATTCATTGTTTCTCTTTAAAATTTCTTTTTACTAACATTTAATTGATGCATATCTGATATTGTCAATCCTTAAGGTTCAGTAATTTCTTTGATTCAGGAATTTTAAAAAGGGTCAGAATGATTTAGCTTTTCTCCAAAAGCAGTGGGAAACCCATTTAATACTGTGTCCTGATGGTTCATTGTACAGCCATGTTACATATAAACCCTGAAACATGATTTTTCTCTCAGTAATGGTGATAGTTAATTTTATATGTCAACTTAGATTGGGAAAGAGTCTCAATGATTTCACCAGCTATTTGACCGGTCACAGTAATGCATTGCAATATAATCTGAGGAGATCAGTCAGTGGGTTGAGAGGAGAGTTTCCTTGGGAGAAGTTTGCCTCTAGAAAGTAGATATTAAACAGAGCTCATTCTTGCTCTATCTACATTGCACTCCACTTGCCATCTGATTTTCAGATCATGGAGTATACACCTGCAAAAGCCTTTGGTCTGCCTCCTGTTTTCTGTCTGACAATAAATTATTAGTTACACATGATAACATCCTTTGAAAAATTAACTCATGTGTCCATAAAACTTGAGCCTTTCTACCCTTGCACCAAGGTACAGTCTATGAAACCCACATTGGAAGTTCTCACCTGTTCTATAGGGCCACTGTGAGTCAGTGTCTAATCAATAGCCAGGAGATTGTTGTTGTTGTTGTTGTTGTTGTTGTTTGGGGGCGGGGGTGATGCATGGACATCTGCATAAATGTCTTGATCAATCAAATAAAAAGGAAAGCTTGAATCAAAGAATACTTTTATAAAAAGAGAAAAGATATTTTTAAAAAATTGTAAACAGAGGAATCAGAAGTATAAGCCAAAAATGTTTCTGGTTTACACTACTTGAAGATTTCTATCCCAAAACTTCACTTGTTGAGTTGATTGTGACTTACAGTGACCCTATAGGACAGGGGAGAACTGCCATGGTGGGGTTCTGAGTGTGATGACCAGGGATTATGTCAACTAGGTATTCCCAGGTAAGTATGAGGCAAACCAACCTATTAATCAGGTCACAACATGCTAGCACCTCCCTGATGCCATCAACCCTTTGTTTTAAGAGAGATGGAGCAGAATCAAAACTTTTTTAGCCCTTCACCTTCTGTAGGAGCTAAATCTGGTGACTCAACTTTCTATTGTGCTACCTGCTGATCCCAGAACCTTCAGCAGACTATGGATGATCAACTCATTTGGTCAACTTTGCACATGGTCATTCACCAGCCTGTGGCCCTTGCTGTCTCTGCTTGATCATCAGCTTCTTTGACTCAGGAGAAGGCTGACTTGAACCACACTGGACTTACCAATTTCAACAACTAGGAAATCAATTTCTTTATATAAATCTCTCTATGTGTGCAAAACACATAGGAGTGTTGAAGGTTTTGCTTCTCTAAAGAACCAAGGCTAACACCCCAAGACTATAACTTTTTTTCCCCAGACCTTCTGCCCCCCGATACTTTTATTGCGGGCCCTTATAGCTCTTATCACAATCTATACATTCTTCCAGTGCCTCAAGCACATTTACACATATGCCTCCATCATCATTTTCAAAGCATTCTCTTCCCACTTGAGTCCCTGATATCAACTCCCCATTTTTCCTTCTCCCTTCTCCACATGCCCTCACTCACAAATCCTTGATAAGTTATAGATTATTATTTTCATATCTTACATCATCCTCCATCACCCCTAGCCTACTTTCCATTATCCCCGTGAGGGGAGGTGGGGTTTATAGTTTGGTCCTTGTTCTTAAGCATAAACAATATCACAGTGCTTCTGAAGACTTTCCTAACCAGGGACTAAATGGGTCTTAGAGTGTAAGAGATAATGGCAGAAGAGGATTTGAGAATACATACAAATACATGAAATTCTTAGAGCTTGGAAGAAACTTATCTGGTTTTTCTCCCTCAAAGTAGTTTGCATTAGTACTATAACTGACTGTATATAGATTCAGTTTTAATCTTTGCTATCAGTCACTGTCTCTTGAATGGATAAGTCCCTAGACATAAGACTATTCAATTCTTGCTCTTGAAATATTGACAAACTGAATTTCAACAAAAACAACTGCTTTCTCTCAATCTTAATAAATGTTGAGGCTATAGCATGGGAAAGTATTAAAAGTGATTCTTAAACACAGATATTTATATAATTTTGTTATAGTGACTTTGTCATGTGAATCAACATAAACTTTCCTAACATAAAATACACACTTTGCAAGAGCAAACACTTGACACCCACTAGCACTATATTGAAGGCTGCATAGCTTAACCAGTTTCATAAATACTCTATATTTAATGGGCTACATGATTCGGTTTCAACTTTAGACTAGAGTAATTTGGACATAACTACATCATAAAATTCTGTAGGGTTTTTATTATTATACTTTGAAACACAATATCAAAGAATTATTAAATTGTTTTATTAGAATAAGCATTTTATTAACTTAACATCTTTTTCAGTGTAGTATTAAAATTAATATTCTAAAATATCACATATTTTTATGCTAATGTACATGTACTCATGTATAAGGCAAGTTTTTCAACATCTTTTTATGAAATGTTTGTGGTAAAATTAGGTGCATTGGCTGATAATTGAGTCAGCTTATACTTGAGTATATACAGTAATATAAATCTAAGGAAAATCTATAGCTATAAAACTTCCATAGTGGATTTTTAAGATTTGAAATTTATACAGATACAAACAGCCTCCTCAGTATATCAGTTAATGGGTTTGAACCATTCAACTTGTGATTATCAGCACAAGAAGGTTTTTAAGTAAAAAGAAAGCAAATGAAATTACAAAGATGAGATAATTGTGAACTGCTAACATTGCATAAGGCAATCTAATAACTAAGTCAAATTACTGACATAGAAGAGTAAGTTAAAAAAGCATTCCTATAAAATAGCAGATGACTTTATTAACAAACATCAAAATCAGAAACTATTGTTTCTCTCTAAATGAGCCATTAAAGACCATGTACTTCTAAAGGTGGTGGATTAGGCTGGACTCTCTAGAGAGAAAAACAAGAGAGTTACCAATGTATATAAGTAGAAAAGTCTGTATTGAGAAAGGAGTTTATAACAGGAAATCAGTTTGCACAGCTGCAGAGAGAGGGAGAGGAAGAGAGAGCCTACACTGACTCACTTTCGTGTATCAAATGATGTCTTGTGTGGCCTCCCAACTTATGGAACTACCGGGTCCAACAGACAAAGAAGCAGGAAAAGATGAGTAAAGCATGGTGAAGTAAAGTAGAAACCATGATGTGGTGATGCAAAGTATGTGGCAGTGTGAAGTAGCCAAACCATATAGTACAGCATATGATGTGAGGTGGTGGGAGCTGGTGGTGCAGAGGGATGATACCAGGCAGTCAGATTAGTTGGAGCAGCATGGCCAGGCAAGAAGGGAAACATAAAGAGGTGTTCAGCCTTATACAGGGCTCTCTTATATCAAGGCCACACTCCCAAGGATACTTTACTAAGTTGGACCCCACTGATATCTTCTTATAGGTACTACATTGATACAAAAGAATGTAACCATCACAGTCTACCCCTTGTTAACTATGCACTTGCACCCAACTCTTTAACCATAATATCATACTTGCACATGACATCATGCAAATGAAAACATTCAAACTCTATTTGCATCTTATATTTTATAACTAAATAAGATATATATATATATTTGACACATATTAATAGAATAATTAAAAATGATAAACAATGTCCTGAAATTGATCATAAGGACATAATTGATACTTAGAAATAATTTTTCCCACCACCCATTCTGTATTCCCTCTGCTCTCACTAAGCACTTAGATTTTTGTGGTTCTTTACCTGAGGGGATGACAGAAACCTTTAGTACTGAAAGTCTAGATTAATGATAGTCCTGTCAGAATTTGGTTGCTGTAGTTTACCATTTACTCTAATCCCAGGACTAGAAGTACTAAGTGATAACTTAAGGAATCTCCTGGATTCCAGACATATTTTTTTGGGGGGTGGGGTTTGGGGACATCGCTGTTCTCTGTTGGTGGGAGTAGGAGGTCCAGCCTTTGCTCCTGTGAAGCTGGAATTGAACCTCCATCCCAGTGGGCTACAGGCTTGCTTGCAACCACTATGCCACTGGGGCTCAGCCCAGCCATATTCTTTATTGGTCTCCATTATGTATCACCAATCCAATTTCTCCTTGGAAATGAAGATATATCACACCTCTAAATGTAGCAATACCATGCTTACTTGTTGATATAGAGGCCCAAGGGGCTCAAATTGACCAAGAGTAATTTTTAACTGTCAGTTCATGAAATCAGTGCTTTGTCTCCTCATAGAAGTATCCCCATTTTTGGAACTATGACCAATAGGTCTCAAAATCAGAGAGTGTCAGTGAAGGAAGAAAAAAAATCCAGCAAGTGGGTCACTAGGAGTAATAATAAGTTGTACCACTCCTCTTTCCATACCTGTCATCCTGAACTTGTGAACTCTGGCCTTTAAAGACACCACAGCAAATATTGGCGGCTAGTTCAGAGAATATACAGCCTTAACAGGATACACATTACCACTACCATACATGTTTTTTCGACCAGACTGGAACCATAATTGTCTTTAAAGGTTTACCATTCTATTAAGGATGTTGAAAAATGTGGTAATACCAGTGGGCTCTGCAATCATTGGCCCATTGCTACACTTCATTTTTTTGTGATGTGTGTCTGTTGGGTGAAATAAGAGCGATATCATGCAAGTAGATGAGGCATGGTACTCAGATGATAATTTTGCCAAAAGCATTGCATGCAGTGAAAGCAAATGCATAAACAGAGTATGTTTTCCTATAAGAATCCTGCCCTTTCCATGATCAAAATGCTTCTAGTGATCAATTTGACACCAGCTTGCTGATTGATATTCCTGTTTTCATATTTTGGACTTGGTGTTTTCACTAACCTTGGCTTATTGAGCAGTCAGCAGTGACATCCTTAAAGAGTTGAATTTCATGTTGCTGTACCTATGTATAACCGCCATCTCTGCCATACTGTTCTACTTGTTTGTGCCCCCATGGGCAGTGAGTATTGTCACTGTGGGAAGAAGATGACTGCTTTTAATAGGATTTGTTATCTTATATACTTGATTATTAAAATCTTCCTCTGAAAGGTAACCCTTTGGTGAGCATTCACATGAGACACAAATGTCTTCACTTCTTCGGTCCATTAAGAAAGGTCTATTCATTTATCTCTTCCCTGAATGGCCTTTTCTTATGACATTCCTTCTAAGTCTTTGAACATCCAGCCAAAGTAGTAGTCAAAGTTTAGATATACAATCTCACATCTGGCTCTTTTTCATTCCAAGCAAAATGTGCTTTCAGTGTACTGCCCAAAGTTCCGGCCATTGGGAGGAGTTTCCTATACCACTGTCCACTCTTAAGTTGTGTCCATCTGTAAACCAGGCACTGTTTTACTCATCTTCAGTCAAATGATGGTTAGAAATTAACCTTGAGGCTTTGAGTGCAGGGTGGGAGAAGGAAAGTAATTTGACAGTAGCAGAGATCTTAGAGATGTGGGCTTCTTCTTCACACAGCTTACTTGTATCTTCAGGTGCTACTTAAGCTCAAGATTATACATACTAAAGTGACCAAATTTTAAGCATGACACCATTATCTGGGTGACAGGGGAGGGGTTCTTGATTAAAAATTTTATCTATATGGAGGAACAAAATTTTTCATAGAATGTAAAAATAACATTGTAATATATTTATTTTAATTTTAAAATGCCACTGGATGTTAAATTGCTAAAAAGTGGGATGTCTGGTTACTTAGTATATACTACCTATATGGAATGATACAATGATACTGTTCGCTTCAAATTTGATGACTCCATGGGTCAGGAAGTACCTAGCTCATTGTGGGCAGCTCAGGCCACATGATGACTTGGTGGTCCTTGGTGAAGTGATCAATCTCCACTATGCTTCAGACCCAAAGTCATTTTTTCCCTAAAGGCAGTATACTTCTGCATAGGATGGCATAGATTTGCTCCTGAATCCAAAGTTTTACAATGTAATTCACTAATAGGGGTCTGCTAAAGACTGTACAAATTTATCTGCCACCAGCACCTCAAGAATCTTTGGATCTCATGGATCATTGACCCAAGTTGTAAAGTTCATGTGGCATCTTGAACCTGTTGCAGAGAGAGAATACCCAATCTTAAAAGTGAGTCCAAGAACAAGAGCTTACGAAGCAGAAGGTAGAAAGAAGTGACATGGTGTAGTGTAGTAGGGTCTGATGGTGCTATGTGGCAATGAAAGACATAGTGAAACATTGTGGTATACCTATGCAAGGTGACCAGACAAGGTAGTGCATCTGGGTGATAGAAAGCACAGAACCAGACAGCACAGCTTCCCTAGGCAATAAAGAAAAAAAGGAATGGGGGGAACTAACTCTCCAACAGGTTTTATGCCTAGGCCACACTCAGAAGGAAACATCAGATTGCTACCTGGTTTATAGGCTAGATTTCACCTGCCACCTTTTATAGGTGGCAATTTTGAATAAAAATACCTAACAAATCCTGCTAGTTGATCCAGAAAAATTGCATGCACACATTTACATCCATTATCGTCTGTCAGTCTGACACACTATAATGGCTTGTATTTTACTCTGATGTTGGACACTGCCACTGGTGTTTCATATATATCAGGAGGGTCACCCAAAGTGAACAGATTTTATCAACCCTCCAGGTTAATAACAGACTAAGAAGAAGGAATAGGGTGTCTACCTCAGAGGAATTAACCGATGAAAATCCTGTGGATGGCATTGGAACATTTTGTTATTGAAAACTTGTGAATATCAGCAGGAGATTGTCAGATAGAGTTCCAGAATAAGAGACCATCAAGATGAAAAGTACACAAAATATGACTGGAAAAAATATGACAATCATTTACCATAATGACATGTATTGAGAAAATTTCTCAGGAATTTCATTGGTTGATGCTGCATGACTCAAAATGAGTCTTACTGGTAGGAACTTTGAATGTAAGAAATGCGAACTTAGGAAAATTGTAAGTCACAAAAAGTGAAATGAAACATATAAAGATCAATAGCTTAGGTGTCAGTGAACTGAAATGGACTGGTATCACCTTTTGAATTAGGCAGTCATATGGATTACTATGACCACAATAGCAAATTCATATATCTTCACATGTTATCAGGAAAGACCAGTCTCTGGAGAAGCTTATCATGTTTGGTATAATAAAGGGAGTTCCAAAAAAGTGGCAGACCCTTGACAAACTATTTTGACAAGGGGGCTGCAACAGCAGGTTCAAGCATAAAAGCAATTGTGAAGATAGGAAAATGATATTCCATTCTGCTTTACATAGGGTTGCTTTGAGTAAGAACATATTTGAGGCACCTGATGAAGAACAATAACATCTACACAACATAACATGCAGTTTAGAGATCTTCGAAGAACTTGAATAGTGACCCTTTTAAATTTCTGTGTTTAAGATGGAAAGAGAAGTGCGACAAGGCAAAAACAAGTGGCATACTATTTTCTCTTGGGATTCTCCTATGGCATTCCTTTCTATTTTCATACAATAAGCAAGTGCATTGTCACGATGGAGAAAAATTAAAATCTTGGGTACAACTTCCTGAACCTCCATTTCACAAATTCAGTTTGACATTCTTAAAACTTTGCATAATAAACTCCTGATTGACCTGTGTTCTTTGAGATCATCTATCAAAATGATGCATTTGGGTTACCTAAAAATAGTCACCAAAACTTTTGAACTCATTGCTCTGCCTTTAATTTAATTGGCCCTGAAAATTGATCTGCTCAGTAGTCAATATTCAGACTTTGATGTCTGGTTCATATGGTTAAAGTAAGACCTGTCCCTACTCACAATCAATATATTAAAAGAGTTTTCACTTTATTTAATGTATAATTCAGTTATCTGAACTTTGTACAATGTCTTCAGTACTAATTAAACCAAAAGCTTACTGAGTTCAAACTGCTTAAAATTGAAAATGTTTAACTCTGTGAAATCCCAACTTCAGTAGCGATTGTAATAATAATGACACCTTGCTGTTCTTTTACCAGTTTCTGAACTTTACTCATCGTTTCTTCATCAAGGTTACAAGTTGTTCCTCTCTTGGTTCATCTTTGAAGTCCATGTGACCTTCTTTATAAAACCTAATTCAGAGATGAGAGCAAGATGGCGATCTGGTAAGCAACTCACACTGGGAGCTCTGTGAACATTGTTGAGTTGGAAGATCCAGGGGCCAAGTAAGGTTCTTGGGCTGTCTGTAAATTCCCGTGACAGTTGGTTAATTCTCCTGCACCTGCAGGAACTGGTACTTCACCAGCCCTGCATTGCTACAGACTGCTGCATCTGGGATAGTCACAGCATTCTGAGCACCAGCCACCCAGGAGAGGCTGGTATAGACACAGTTTTATATCCCATATGACTTGAGGCACACCTCTCCTATTACCTATTATGGGGTACCCTCTCTGAGACCAGCACATTCTTTCCTACCTTTTCCCTGGCCTACCTGACATACCCCAGCCCTCTAACAGATTCAGCTGTCTCTAGCCAGGAGCTCAATTCCCCACTTTCTGAGCTGCATGCCAGCACATTCTTTGAAACCACAGCATGCTCAACTACAAATGGCCGTACAGAAGCCAGAAAGTCACTGGAGTAAAATGCAAGCTGTCTTCAGACACTGACTTCTCAGAGGGTCACCCAATATACTGTCCAAATAATAGATTACCAATGGGCTTCAATGAAAGGAAAAACTCAGAGGAACAAAGGCAAAATGGAACACCTCAGGTCAGTTGGCTACAGGCAGCTTGCAGAGGCATCAATGCCAATCTACCAAAGAGAAAACCAAGGGCTCTTTGACCCTCAGAAAAATGTCACCTAACTCCAATAAATTGAAAAGAAAGCTGCCTTAACAAGAAAACAAGAGAAACAAAATGCAATCATAGAAGAAGACTTACACTTAGTGGCAGTCATAAAAGAGGTAGGTGTTGACTTTCCACAGAAAGAAATCTTCAGAATGCTGCTCAGAGTCATACAGGATATGAGGAAAGCAATATAGGAAAAGGATGACAAGATAGAGGATATAAAGGCAATGCACAAGAGCTAAGGGACAAGGTAAGGAACACTGGTAGCAAATTCACAGACGTTGCCAACCAACTGGAGGAAGAAGAGAATCACAAAGAACCTAGAGGACAACCAAGGAGACTTCAACAAACAGGGAGAAAAACTCAAATTCCAGTAATATGAGCAAAGCTAAAGAAAATCTGAGAGCTGGGTCTGATGCTATGAAGATCTACAACATTAGAATAGTTGGGTTACTTAAACAAGACACAACCAAGAAGTCATTGTCAAAAATAGTGAGGGAATTCTTAGAGGAAAACTTTCCCAGCTTAGTGAATGAACCAGGCAACTATTCAGCAAACTGAAAGAAAACCAACTAGACTGAATACTAGGAAGAAGTCATCAAGGCATATACTAGTTGAAGTATCCAACTTTGAGGAATAGAATCATAGAATCAGCCAAGGTGTGCGTGTGTAGTGGTGGTGGGAATAGCAACCTATAAAGACAATCAAATGAGCATATGCTCAGATCTATCAGCAAACACTGTGAAGAAAGTAATATATTCCAGAAATTAAAGGAAAATAACACAAACCCCAAAATACTTTATCCAGCCAAATGATCCATCAAGATTGCCTTGTTTTTGTGTTTATCATTGTCTCTGCATGCCTATCAAAATAAGATAGGCAGGATAATTAATCAAGAGGAGAAAACAACAAAACCAACTTTTCCAGGGGAAACAAGAGAGTGGGAGGGGGGAAAAGGAAGGGGGTTGCCAACAAACCCAGGGACAAGGGAAGAACAAGTGATCTAAAATCATTGATGAGGAGGGCATAGGTGTCTGAAAGACTTGATCAAGGGCAAAGTAGTGTAGAAGAATTTCTGAAACCTGGGCTGAGCACCGGTGGTGTAGTGGTTGTGTGAGGAACTGCGGCCCACTGGGATGGAGGTTCAATTCCTTCTCCACAGGAGTAAAGGCTGGGCCTCCTACTCCCACCACCAGAGGGCAGTGATGCCTAAAAAAAAAACTTAAAAAAAAAAAGAATTTCTGAAACCTGAGTAAAGGCCAAACATGATAGTGGGACAAGATACACACACACACACACACACACATACTCACAAGATATATATATGCATGTATGTATGTGTATGTATATATATATATATATATATATATATATATATATATCATGGCTGTAGACAATCATTGGGCCAACACTCAAGTACTTCCTCGATGAAAAAATAATTTGCTCTACTAACATTGTTCTACTATCATTGAAGATAAAATAGGTCCATAAGCAAATATGGTGAAGGAAGCTTATGGTTCCTGGCTATCAAAAGATAGTGTCTGGGGCTTGAAGATAAACAAGCAGTTATCTAGCTCAAAAGCAACAAATCCCACATGGAAGAATCATACCAGCCTGTGTGATCTCAAGGTGATCAGGTGTGTTAGTCCGGGTAGACTAGAAAAACAAATTTCATAGACACGCATATGGATATAAGGAAAAGGTTTATATACAAGAGGAACAGGACATTGAGAAAACATCCTAGCCCAGTGCAGTGCAAATTCATAAGTCTGGTATTAACCCATATGCCCAAAATCAGTCTATAAAGTCTCCTTCCGACTCACGAAGTCACAGGTCGGTGGGTTCAGAATCCCGGCACTGGCAGGGGTCTCTACATGGCTCCTCACTTCCAGGGTTCAGGGTCCATCAACAGCATCCCATGGTGGCAGAAGGAACTCATCACTGGCAGAGGTCACCATGTGGCCACCCAAACTTCAGAGGTTTGACTCCATCAGGACAAAGCCATGTGGTCTCTCCGAGGACTCCTCCAGCTTCTCGGACGCTGCCATCTTGTCTTGTCCATGATTCATTGCCTCTGAGACTAACTCCTAACAACTGGGGAGACAGATTCTCATCTTCAAGTGGGAAATATTGCAAGACTTCCCAGACATCTCAGGAGAAAGCCATGCCCACACAGAGGCCTCATTGGCTACTCAATGACTATCTTCAGATTAACAGGCTAGACACCACCAATCTCAATCATGAAATTAACATAAGCACATGACCGCCACATCAGGTATCTGGCATCAAAAACACAAAACAAAACAAAAAATCATATGGATGAGAATGAAGGGGGAGCGCAGAGTGGAAACACAAAGAACATCTCTAGACAGTTGGACATCCTCTTTCAGAATGGTCACAAGGAAGAGATGACCTTGCCAATATGCTGTTTAGCACTGATGAAATATACAATTTTTCTCTAGGTCTTTGATGCTCCATTCCCCCTCCAACTATCATGACCCCTATTTAACCTTACAAATCCATATAGAACAGAGCATGTACACTGGTACAGATATGATCTCACAGCACAGGGATTCCTGGGAAGATAACCCCCTCAGGACCAATAATGAGAGAAGGTGGGGGAAGGATGTTAGGGGGACAGAGAGAGAACAGATCACAGTGATTGACATATAAGCGCCTCCCAGGGGAATAGATAACAGAAAAGTGAGTGAAGGGAGAGAGGCATGGTACAGTACATGAAAAAAATTATAAATTATCAATCATTCATGGGGGAGGGTTGTGTAGGGTGGTGTAGGAGAGAAAAAAAGTGAATTGATTCCAAGGGCTCAAGTAGAAAGAAAATATCTTCAAAATGATAATGGCAACATATGAACAAACATGTATGACACAACGGTTATATGAATGGATTGTGATAAGAGCTGTATGAGCTCTCAATAAAATGATAAAACAAGACAATCAAATTAATCTAAACATTGCTATTTCATGTTTGATAATACTTCCTTATTTGTCATAAAGCTTCTCTGGTCAGTTAAGATGAAATTGTTGGTACTTGTATATTAGTCCTACCCTTAAAATAAGGAGCCTTGGTGGCTTAGTTTTTATAAGTGAGGCTGCTAACTGAGAGATCACCAATTTGAATCCACCAGCTATTCTGATGGAGAAATATGGGTGTGTTAGTCTGGGCTGATTACAGAAAAGAATCCAGAGATAGTCCGTGTGTATGTAAGAGAGAGCTTTAGATAAGGTAACAATTTTATATTGAGCAAACATCCCGGCCCAGTGCTGATCAAGTCATTTGTCTAATATTAGCCTCTACATCTGATGATAGTCAATAAATTCCATTTCAGACTCACATAGCACATGCAATGTTAGCAAATGCAGAAGGACCATAGACTTGAGGGTAGAAATTCTTGTGGATCCTGTGCCTGTGGAAGCAGCTCAGCACTGACACTTCCAGCTCTGAGTTTGGCTCCTCAACAGGAAAGCAAACTAGAGAAAGAAAGTGCAGCCCACCTCCAGAGATAAAGAGAGGAAGTTCCTAGAATCTTCCTTAGAAGGTCACACCCACAAGGAGGCATCATCAGGCTGTGATCTGATTGACAGGCTAGACTCTACCCCTATACTAATGTATCAAGTTGACATGAAATTATGTTACTGTCACAAAGTGACTTTGGGCTCCAATGAAGAGTTACAGCCTCAGAAACTCACAGGGGCAGTTCTACCCCATCCTATTGGCTTGCTATGATTTTCATTGATTCTATGGCAGTGAGCTTCCTACTGTGACTCTTATAATAATTTTTCCCATGACTTAAAAAGTCTTCTGTTAATGTACCTAAATAAGACTAAGATGAGTATATGATTGAAAGAACTTTTATGCAGCCAGCCACTGCTAATAGAGACCTGCTTACACTGCTTTGGAATAAATCTGTGCACATATAAAGTAGAACACTGGTAGTAAGATATTTGAGTAGCCCTCTTATTAAACTGGTAAAAATAACCCTTTGCAAAAATAAGCATAATAATAAGCATGTGAGAGAAAACCTATGGGTGAAGCTTTATTTCAAAAGAAAACATGTTAAAGAGAATGACGTGATTGAGTATAAATGAAATAAAAGGCTAGAGATCTTGTATTCAAAAATATGATATAACTATGACAAGCATGGTATAAATATAAGGTAAGCAAGTCAACATGTTTCTTGGGCAGAGGGATGCTCAATTTGATTCTTTTGTTTATCTGTTTACTTTTTTAAATGATAGAGATTACCAATGAAATGCTGGATGCATTTTATTTTTCAGGATCAATAAAAATGCTGGCCTATATAGTTCATGGAAAATTTCAGTTGATATTTGGATCTATTCTGACAAATCCAATTGTAGCAATCAAATATTTCATCTGACAAAGGGATATAGAAAAAGATTAGAAATATTTCTATGCCTTTAGTATTAAAAGTTCAGTTTTTAAAATATCAATAGCAAACTGTTATTCACTAAATTTTTGTTGTTGTTTTTGTTGTGTGTGTGTGTGTATGTGGCACCACTGCCCTGGTGGGTTCACTAAATTTTTTATCAACTTCAATATCATCACTAACAGTTATCACAAAACTATTATCAATGATTACAATTTGTAGGAGAGAAAAGTTAACACTAGGTTTTTAAAATTATATATTTCATAATTTGCTCCAGGGAGGGGTGAGGAGGAATGTGCACAGAATGAAAACTGCACAAGAATGATGCTAGTTCAAAGACAGACAACTAAACAAATGTTATTATGGTAATGGCAATTAAGATTCTCTTAATTAGCCTGTCATTTTGTATTTATCATCATAATGTTTGTTTTACAATGCTTTATTAAATTTGGCTTTATGACAAACAGTCTGCTGGCAATACATCCTGCTGTGCAACATATGGTGTGACACCTAATGAATATTAATGTTATGAAGCATAAATGGTCTTCAGGGATGGTCCTGATGGCTGGGAAACTCCTCCACATGGTACTATTATTTAGGGCTGTGAAGTTACATGTTTCTCATCAGTGGTTTTGTTGTTGTTATGATTTTTTTTACTTTCAGAGTGACCTTTTGGCTATGAAACCTCTAATGCTCATTTTGATGTAAAAATGTTTTCCTTTTATATTAATCCGCCTAGCTGCTAAGTCCCCTTTTTCTGATGTTTCCACCTCCAGCTGATGTCTTGGGAGGATTCTCTTCACCTGTAGTCTCTCTACCAGGTGAGTCTACTCTCCCAGGTAACTCTCCAGAAACTTTGTTGTTTTGTAACTTGCCAGTGAGTTAGTTCACAGCATAAGGAAACAGTGCCCATGTTTGGCCGTCCATTGCTGCAGCTACTGGGTCAACACATTTCCTTGAACGCTTTTCTCTCCTTCACTGCCCCTCCTTTTTACCAAACATTATGTCCTTTTCCAGGGAGAGATGTGTTCTTCCTATAAGCTCTCCAGTATTCACCACAGTTGTATGTTCATAAACTTAGTCATAACACCCAAACCAAATCAAGCTCATTGCCATCAAATGGATTGTAACTCATAGAGACCTTATATAATGATTTCTGACACTGAAAATATTTATGGAAGCAGTCACCTTTGTCTTTCTCCCACAATCTTAGATCAGTTAAAGCAAACAAGCAACAAAACATTACATTATTGTGTACTCTAGTGATTGCAATGTATCACTTTCAACCTTCCAAATGAATACAATATCCAATAATGTAAAATAATTGCTAAGGTATGCATGTCAAGGAATGAAGAAAATATATTTTAAAATTATAGTAAGATATAAATGCTCTCTATATTTTTATTTCTGAGTAAATTGTGAAAGAGTTAATTTTTTGGCAGTATATACTACAGCCATAATGGTGTGGCAGAGAGGAAAAACAATTCAAAAAATACTATTTTTTTTATATAATGAAAAACCTGGCAAGGAAATAGAGAATAATTTATTTTTGCTTCATTTTCCCTTTCAAGAGTTTAGAGGAATATTATGAAAAATCAATCAAGGAAGTATACAGGGAGATATTTTTGCAAAAATAAAAAATTATTATCACCAGTAAGTGATTGTAAATTAGACTGTGTATAATGTCATCATACAAATACCCCAAAAGTGCATTAAAAAGTGCTTTGCTATATATCATGTACAATATTTAGATGCAAGCTTTATAAACAAATGGATTTAAGAGTAAATGGGGTACCATTATATAGCCTGTAGATATTGTGAAGATTTCTGATCTAATCCTCAAGACAATCATATGCATGTCCTCATTCATTAAAATGTAAATACATTTATTTCTCGTACACTACAAGAGAACAGTGATGGAGTGGATCATAAAATATTTCCAAATCCAGACTTAGTTGTACATAATGTTGCTTTTGCTGTCTATGCTCATTTACTGTTTCAGATAGAATTTTGTATCTACCAATTTATATTAATAATTATTTGAAATAAAATTTAAAGCTGAATTTTATAGGAAGCAATATAATTAAACAACCCAGACTGAGATAGTTATGACTTATTATTCCAACCTGGCTGATAAACACATGTGGGATTAATTCAAGGGCAGAGAGATAAATCGCTTGGTGAACCTTACCTTTCTAGTTCTCGGGTCTCTTGTTTTCTGATTGTTGGACCAGGTTGCAGCAGACTTAACCAGTTTCCTGCTTCAGCTAGCAAGTCTTACTTCCTGAAAAGCCACTTGGACCTCCCCTGATGCAGCCCTGGATGCTGGAGCCGCTGTGAGGAGACCCCTGCCAGCACTCAGATGCTTACATGTTCACTGATATGGCTTTCCTCCTGTAGGCGACATCATTATATGTATCTTTTTAGATGGAGGGGGACTTTGTGGATGTTTGTCAGACATAAGGGCTGATGTTGGATTTGTGGACTTGAGCAGCACTGGGTTGGGATGTTTTCTTGGTGTGAACTTAACCTTTATATAAAACTCTCTTAAAATATGAATTTATGTGGATTTATTTCGCTGATGTACCCAGATTAACACACTGACTTAATTTGAAAGTTAAGATTTTTTTCGTCCCACATTACTGCCCCCTTCTGGGAGTAGAAAGCCCAGCCTTGATCCTGGAGAGCTCCTGCTGGATTTGAACCACCAAACCTGTGGGCCACAGCCCCACACACAAAGCACTGTGCCACTGGGTCTCAGCCAAAGTGACAATTTTTTGTCCTTTTTTTAAACATCATATCTCAGCTTTTTGTTTCCTTTTTCATTATGCATCCAATCTGATATTGTCTATTGTCTAGAAAAACTAAGATTCTAAGGACTTTTTTAATTGAAGGTAGTTCAGAAGTTTTCAAATATCTCATGTTCCCATTCCAATTAAGGAATAGTAAAAATTCATTTAATATTACTTGTTCTATCTTAAGGAACCTTCATACATTCATCCCATGACCTTGCATAGAGCACTTCACGCCAGTCCACAGAGAGACAGAATTCAAGGTAATGGAACAGAGGAATAGAAAAATTCCTAGAATTAATATACTCAAATAAAAAAGATAGAATGCTAAATATATGGTAAAATGCCTCCCTAACAGATGATGTTATAGTCTGTAGGTAATAGTAGGGATACACTTAGATGAACATGGTTACATATAATAGGTACCATATTTTTGGACCATAAGATGCACCCAGTTTTTAGAGTATGAATTCAAGAAAAAAATATTCTGAACCAAATAATACTAGAATGCTAAAATATTTATTAAAATAAAGCAAAATACAGTAATATTTAGCAGCATCAACTCTCAACAGTGGTGTTAAGCATGATCATCACTTTCATTAACAAATGAGAGGAGTCGTGTGCTGTGCCAATCATGTGACCTGACTGACATTGAGACTCCAGGAGGCAGGACTTCCTCCAAAACATGCAGTAATCCACAGCATGCAGACTACAGTGAACAGTAATCAGACGCATGGGATCATAAACAAATGTTCTGGGGTACCACACCTTCGGATCAAAAGATGCACCTTCATTTTCCTCCCATGTTGAGGGCGAAAAGTATGTCTTATGGTCCAACAAATATGGTATATTATATATAACAACCAGAACAAGAGCAGCTGCAGGGCTAACAAAATTTAGAAAATTTAAGAAGGACAAATACAGACACCATTCCTTTAACCATACCTGGAAAACAGTTACTTAACTTTTTTAAAAACTAGTGTGTTAAAGGGACTTTTCTAGAGATGAAAAATAGGACACACACACACATACACACATGGTTGGAGATATACAGCATAAAGGAATATAACAGCTAATTATTCCATACAGAAGTACAGAGGGCTCAGTTCAACTCACTTCTATGAAACACTTAATATACTGGAAATCCTTCAACTCGTAAGGGCTCCTCAGTCCAAAATCAAGGAAGCAGACAGCCGAGTTTTCCGTAGAGCAACGTAGGCAGTCTGATCAGAGGCAGCAAACAGCAGAGCAGGTGGGTCACCAACTGTCGGCCAGTTGACTGGATCCAACAAGCCCAAGCTCAAGCGATGTACACATTGGCACATTGGTGAGGAAGGTCGCGAAGCAACCTCAAACTCTAGCAAAACAATCCACAGGTTGGTGTCCTACAGGTACTGTAGCTCTCAAGCTGAAGCAGAGAACTAGCTAAGGCAGCAGCTGGTAGAATCACCAGAGAGCAAAAGAGAGAGACATGGGGCTTGCTGAGCCATTTTTTTTCCTGTGACCTCCTTTCAGACTGTGATCTTATTAATCCCATATTGACCAAGTTGGCACAATACACCCACCTATCACAACTAGCCTATTAATACAGAACATTATGCCTTATCCTGTAACACAGATGTAATCAATAATTTTAACTCTCTAGACTCCATTCAAATGGCTAAATAGAAACTGACAAACAAAATTAAACTCATGATTAAAGTTTATTAAAGATATTAACAAGTTATAATGCCTTAGAGAAATTCTCAGACTAATTGTTTACCAGGACATATTACAAAGTTTCAGGCCTGTTAATAAGTGCTCAATGGTTATACTATTCTGTTTTAAGCATCAATTCGAGGGCATTCATGTCCTATTGCAAGGGTTAGCAAACTCATTCCCTGGATTAAGTGCTCACCCCATAAACCTCAACCTGATGCTATTCAACTCCACTATAATGGTTCAGCAAGCCCACATTTCCCAATTAAGTGTCCAGAGGCACCTCATTCTGTAAGCCAACCGCCTACACAAAGCACTCATCTTTTCTTGCTTCCTGAGTAAGAAGAGAATCACTCTGTTCCATGCTCCGGCTCCTGGTTCTGCTGCTGCGCCTTTGATTGTATAGCTGTCATCTGAATCCAGGAGGTTCACTGCACAATGATCTCAGCTTCAGAAGGTGTGCTCCACTCTTGGTTCTCGGTAGTAATAAGATTCTTTTCCTGTTTTTTTTTTTTAACAGGGTTCATTTCATACACAGAAGCATGCTATCCCAGGCAATACTCACAGGTAGAAATTATCGGTATCTTCTCCCACCTTCTTAATATGCAGGAAAGAATTGTTTAATGAGAGTTAGAGACTTTGACTTGAATTGCTATGTTAAATAACTGCACTTTCACCTATGTTACAAATTTTTTGATAAACTGCAATATTATATCATAATTTACTGGTTCTTATTTTAGTTTTATCTATAAAATAGCTTAAGTAACATTTGTAATAATATGCAATATGTACAATACAATAATTTTTAACATATTGCAATATGTTTTCTATAACATAGTTGAAATAGCATTCATAATACTACATTCTTATAACAATGTTTTTTATCCCAGAGTGTTAATTTCATTGTCTTAAACTACATTTGTTTTCTTTGGAAATATACAGTAAAGAGCCCCTTCTGGTTTCTTAGATAGAAATCTGGCTTGGGTAAGTGACAGCAGACAATGATATTCTTATGTCACTCTTTATTTACTTGTGTTAAGGTGACTTTTTAAAAAGTTATTTTATTTACTATTTTAATTCCTGTGCTTTTTCCTTTCAGTCATTAAAAGCAATAAGTCACTGCTTTGTGTTCAGTTCATACTGTGGGTATGACAGAGATAACCCCCTTATAATCTGAATGTGTAAGGAAAGCAAAAGGAGACAGAAAATAACTGATTAAATGAGAAACATTTTGCATGTTCAACTAGGGGTGAGATGAAATATGCTAGCATTCATGATTTTAAACAGAAGATGTTTCCTCAAAGGTCACACTTATTAATGTAATAAAATTTTGTCCAAGTATTCCTAATTATTTTGTAGACAAATTAAAAAGAATTCATGCAAAACTTATTGGTTATTGTTTTTAAAACCACATATGGTTCCCATCTATTGCTTGTTCCAATGTAACATGGTGCAGCTGCTGTGAAAAACAGTTTGGAAGGTCCTCAAAGTGTAGAACACAGCCCTGCTATGTGATCCAACAATCCCAGTCATAGATGGTCTATGCCCAGAAGAAAAGAATTTAACAATACAAATAGCGAAGACATACATTAAAAAAATAAGCAAGCCTTTAAGATAATGCTCTTCGCAGTGCTTTAATTTTTTTTGCAACAGGCAAAGATGGAGATGCTCTAGATATTGATAAAGAGATGAATAGACAAACAAAATGTGGTATATGCACAGAGCGGAACACTGGTCTGCGGCACATGGATGATTCTTAAAACACCATATTGAAGGGAACAAGCCAGCTGCAAAATAACATAATGTTTAGCCTAATTTATGTGAACTAACCACATAGAAACCAAAGATTATCAAAGATTAGCAGAGTGGGAGGATGGGAGGAAATGGGAATTTTTGCCTGATGTCATTGAGTCTGTATAAATTGTCAGCATTATTGCTCACAAAATGGAAATGATTGTGAGAAGCTGGTTTAGGGAGCTACCATAAACCAGGAATGAAATATTTCCAATAAATACTCCCAAAATTAAATTTTACTCCATATAGTAAAATAAACTTCTTTGTGCAAATCAGCTCTGTAGTCAGTCTGGATATAAGGTCTACCAATTGCTTATATTCTCATAACTCTCTTTTGACCATCTGGGAAAACTACCTCTCTTCCCTTAGTTACAGTTTCAGTATTTCCAAGGATGGTGTTTAAAGGGCACAGCTATGATTAAAAATCAATAAACTTTAAGAAATGTCAAATGGCAGGAATTATAAGATATCAGCTCTAGTCACAGTGTAAGCCTGAAGTGGTGATGGAATGGTGTGCAGGAGAAGAAAAATTACCCCAAACTGTAGGGCAAGATAATAAACCTCACACCATATGATGATAAACCCAAATTTACTGTAAACTAATAGATCCTTTATATAAGTAAAAATATATAATTTGTGAAACCACTGTTTCTCAAAATACCCTCAAACTAGATTGTACATTTAGAAAGACAATGTTCCCAATTCTCTAACCTTTCAGTGAAGAATTTGCATTCTTTTATTTGTACTAAATAAAAATAGTTATTTTGACATCCTCAACAGATTCAAATTCTGTTCCTCCAAACTTTTATATGAGATTTGAAGAAAAGGGAAGTATGGAAGAACAAAATCAGGTCTGTAGGATAAATACGGTAAGGTTTCCAGGTGAAATTTCCATTGATTTTTCCATTAAAAATTTGCCCTAGGTATCCTTGGTCAATGAGTGGCTGCATGGGTATAATAGAAAAAATACCTTGGTATAACTTTCCTGGCCTTCTCCCCCCAATGCAGGTTGTAATTTTCTTAAAACTTCTTCACAAGAAACTCCTATAATCATCCTCCATTCTGAGAGAAAATCCATCAAGCTTGCCCCCTCTGAATTTCCCAAAATAACATTCCCCCACCCCCACCCCATCTGAGTCAGCCTCTCTGCTTCAAATGCACAGGACTCAACAGCTCCTCTCACAGGCCAGTTCCAACTGCCCCTTGTGGAACAGGACACTCAGGAGACCAAGAGTGCCCTTCTGAAAGAGCATGTTGATAGCCACCCACTGAGACCAGAGATCTATTTTGACGTGTTTTATTGTTAATTTGGAAAAAAATATATATATGCACCTGGATATCATTATCATCATAGTAACACAGGTCTTTTTTACTTATTCTTGTATGCAACTTTAACTTCAGTACAAAATTTCTCTAATGTATGGCTTTACCTTTTATAATCTTTTAAGTATATATACTCGTGTGTAAGCTGAGTTTTTCAGCACATTTTTTATGCTTAAAAAGTCCCCCTCGGCTTATTCTCGAATGAGGGTCCCACTTACCTGTCCCCCGGTGCAGTGCGGGTATTTTCGGGTCTCTCCTGCTCATTTGCAGGTGCCTGCAGCCTCTGTAGGTGGTCCTATGAGTGCTGGTATCACCGCTTTTCTTTTCTTCTGCATGCCAGCAGTCCATGTTGTGTGTGTTGTATTGCAAAAGATCCTGCCCTCTTCTGTGTGCTAGTACCTGCGGGGCACCACATCCTTGTCAGATGAATTTCTGATGTAGCCACTCTTCTTTTCACACTCTTTACAGGACTTGAGCCATTGGCATGGCTTTGACAGTCTAAGCTGTTCGTGGTCATGCCCCATATGCTGCCCAAACATTGCTGAATACAGGTACAGGTGTATCTCTGGACTTGGATATACAGCACGTTTATTTACAGCATTTAGCCTGAATATATATAGCCCTTCCCTGGACCCAGTGCTGACTAGGCCTGTGTTAGGCCTCATAATATACACACTGTGTTGGGTGCGCACTCTGTTACTGCACATGTTGTATCAGCATTTTCCATACATATCTGGTAATGCAGCACATGTGCAGCAACAGAGTGCACACATAATGCTGCGTGTGCAATATGAGCCCTAAAACAAGCTGCTCTATGCAAAAAGTTATGTCATCACATTCTGGAATCTCATCAGCCTGCATTAGGCCTCAAACTAAGCAAGCTGCATTGTGTACCTGTGGTAAGACAGTCTATGTAGAAAGGCAGTGCATGAAGGAACACAACGTGTATAGTCACTATTGATACTATATTGCTTTTGTTGGCCCTCTTTTCCATTTCCAGGACTAGTTTACTCTTTTTATTTGAAATAAATATGTGGAAACATTTAACCTACTGATGGCTAAATTAATGTAATTTATTGGTATCTATTTTTAATTTGAAATTTGCCAGGAATTGCTGCATTTCCCACCCTAGACTTATACTCAAGTCATTAAATTTTCCCATTTTTTGGTGGCAAAATTAAGTGCCTTGGCTTATATTCAGTTCAGCTTATACTTTACTATATATAGTATATGCATTTCTGTGTAATTATTATTTCAATATAATCATAAAAGAAAAATACTAACAGTATTAGTGAAAGAAAGTCAATGTTATTGACATATATTTCAAGAAATTTATTTCTTTAATAAGTTAATAATAAAATTCTCTAACTGGGAATGATACAGTTTTCAAAAAAAATAAAAACACTACATATTGAGCACTCCTATATTGTTCTAGGTGTTATTTTAACAGTTTTTGGCATATTACCTCAGTCAGGTTAGAAGAATAATATTAAAAATAACATGTCCATTTGTAAAGATGAAAATTTAGGCTAAAGAAATCTCATAACTTACACAATGTCACAAAGTATACAACAGCTAGGACCAGAGCTCAAGAACTCCAACATCTTAATCCCCACATTGTGCTCATATGATGATCAGAAGTAATATGAAAATATATTTTTCATGCTTTTAAAATCTAAATGGCTACTATAAACTTTTTTATTTGAGAAAAGAAGATTTTAAAACATGAATGTATGTTAAATGAGGTGAGACAGACAAGAAAATAGGTATAGGCTAGTTTTCCCCTTGTGTGTTGTGTTACGGCAGAATTATTTTACTAATATCTCATTGATGCATTTAAAATTTATTATTAATTAAATGTTAAAACATATAGCATCATTCCATAGTTAATCACATCAAGCAGTATGGTACAATTGCTACCACAATCAGTCTCCAAATATTCTTTTCCTTTCTGGACTCCTTGATATTCTCCTCTTACACCACTTCCAACACCACGGCTGTACACATGGGAACCCTTATTCTCCTTGTTGTCCCCACAGATCCATCACTCCTGAGTTTCCTAAACTAAAAAACAGGAAAAACATAAATCAGAAATTTGAGGGTGACCCCTAATAACATGACATCTTTGAGATAAACCCTAATTTTAACAAACATGCAACAAAACAGAACAAAATCAGGTAATGTTGAAAATCAGTTCCAGCTTATATCCTAGGGTCTGGGGCTGGGGGTGGGGGTGGGGGGTGGGGCAGTCAACTGACAAAGTTTTAGCTGTTTAGTCAGGTTTATTTCTTTGGTATTCTATACTCTAATCTCTCAATGCATTCTGTTAGTAACCACTTTCTTCCCATTCTTCAATTATGGGTAAAGAGATATCACAAGAAGCTTAATCCCTATGTAGATCCCATTAATGTTACCTGCTGAAAACTGAATTCTCACTATTTAGACTCTGATATTAATCTCGCCTGTGGCAATCATGTGCTTATGTTAATTTCATGATTGAGATGTAGGGGTCGAGTCTAGTCTGTTAATCTGGAGATAGCCATTAAGTAGCCAATGAGGCCACTGTCCAGGGCATGGCTTTCTCCTGAGACTTCTGGGAAATCTCATGATAATTTCCCTCATGAAGATGAGAAGTTATCACCCCAGTTGTTGGAAGTTAGTCTCAGAGATGATGAATCACAGACAAGACAAGATGTCAGTGTCCCAGGAGTTGGAGGAGCCGGAGGAGAAGCCACATGGCTTCACCCTGATGGAGCCAGACCTCTGAAGCTGGAAAAACCACATGGAGACCCTTGCCAGCGCAGAGTTGATTCTACCACCACGGGATGCTGTTGATGGACCCTGATTCCTTGAAGGGAAGAGCCATAGGGAGACCCCTGCCAGCGCCAGGATTCTGCACCCACTGACCTGTGACTTTGTGAGTTGGAAGGAGACTTTATAGACTCATAGTGGGCATATGAGCTAATATCAGACTTATGAATTTTGGCTGGACTGGGTTCGGATGCTTTCTCAATGTTGCATTCCTCTTGCATATAAACCTTTCCCTTATATCCATATGTGTGTGTGTGAGTTTGTTTCTCTCGTCTACCCAGACTGACTTTGACTTCTAATGATAAGATTTATAATCCTTCAGTGAATGATGATGATGTGTTTCTTTCCTGTGGAGTTAGCTGATATTGTACTTAGATGACTTGTTTGGAAACATGCCTTTGAGACCCCAGGTACAACTTAATTTGACAACTAGGCACCATCTAATTTCTTCACTATATTTACCTATAGCACCCATTACCTCTGTGTTCCATTCCTGAGGGTGAGTATCAAGCAATGTAAGAGTTAATTATACTTCAGTTAGGACTACAATTTAGTGCAAATCCCCAATCCATTCCTGGATCTATATTTTGTTTGTTAGTTTTGTTTTGTTTTATCTTCACTTTACTTATTTTAAGTCTAGTTTTCAAAACTATTTTACTGGGAGCTAATGCAGATATCATATCATTCCATAGTCCTATCACATCAAGCAGCATTGTAGAATCACTACCACAAACAGTTTCAAAACATATTTTTCCTTCTTGAACTCCTTGATATTAGCTCCTCTTTACCCCCTCTCTCTCTCCCAGGAACCCTTATTCTAGTTGCTATTGGTTCATCAATCCTGGGTTTCATATACTGGATAACAGAAAAACAGATAACAAAAATTCAAGAGGGCTATCTCCCAGGACAAAATATATCAGAGAAAATCCTAATATGAAAAACACACAGAGAGATACCTGCATACAAAGATAAAATGTTAAAAACCAATCCGGGCCAAACAGGTATCAGAGTGGGGTTTACTTGATAAGATTTTAACTGCTCAAGTCAGGTTTATCATTTTTATGATAAACAGAGATAAACAGTGTTCTCTGTTTGGTAACCAGTATATTCCTATCATTCCATTATGGATAGAGATAAATTATCAGAGGCTTGTATCCTGAGTATATCTCACCAATAATCTTGGACTTCCATAGTCATCATAGCTTCTGCAAACCAGAATCTTAAAATTTAGTCTCTGACATTTTTCTATCTTTCACCTTCAGATTATATGGTTTACAATCCTTTGGTCACTGGTGTTGGTGTGTTCCTTTCAGGAGGACTTAGATGATACATTTCTTAGATGTTTGATTGTTTGGTAACAAGACTTTCTGAGACAACTGGTGCTAATTTATCTGACAACCAGACAAATTTTTTCACCAGTTTGGGGCATACTACCAAAGACACTCCTATCCCCCACTAGAGTTCTTGTGTTAGGATGAGGAGACTAGAGAAACAAATCCATAAGCACATATATGGATATAAAAAGAGGCTTATGCACAAGAACAATTAAAGACTGAAATAACTTCCCAGCCCAGTCCAAGCATCTAAGTCCAATTTTAGCCCATATGTCTGATATCAATCTATAAATCCTCTTCAGATTCATGAAGCACGCACAATGACATCAGGACAATCACAGGCCAGTGGGTGCAGAATCTTGTGTATCCAGTTGCAATAGAAGCATCTCAACATTCTCAGGGGTCTCCCTGTGACTTCTCCAGTTTCCAGGACTCAGGGTCTATCAGCATGCTGCCATGAGTTTCATCAGCTGCAATGTCTCCCAGGGAATTAGCCGAGCGATAGTAACTCCTACCTCCAAGAAGGAATCACCACATTTTCTATAATTCTCAGGAGAACGTGATGCCCACACAGAGGTTTCGTTGGCTATCTCCAGATTGACAAGCTAGACTATACCCTTACACTCTTAATCCTCAAATTGACACCAGGTTAGGTGACTCTCTCAGTTCCCAAAAGCACTTTCAGTCTTTCTTCCCCCAAATTGGAAGTCACCCTCTTTTCCTGCTGACGATATGCAATTGTCTTCCCCAGACATACTTGCTCTTCTCCCCTCTCCTGATGTGTTTTCCACATCCGTGTCCCTCATCCCTCTGATAAGGTTGTCTACCTCTCTGGGATGACTTCATCATAGATTTTCATGGCAGGTACTGTGGAGGAATTCCCACAATATGGGAATTCCTAAAACAGATGACAATTGATATTCCATGTGACCCAACAATGCCATTACTGAGTACATACTCACAAGAAATAAGAAAACAGATCATAACAGACGTAGGCTCCCCTTTGTTCAATACAGTGTAGTTTGCATTAGGAAGAAGTGGAAAACAAACTAAATTTCCAATAGCAGAAGATTTGATGCATATGGGATATATCCATCAGAAGACTGGATTTTAAAAGTGGCATGTACACACAATAGAATATTACTCATCCCTAAAAATATGAAACCCCTCAAAGCATGGAGGGATCTGGAATAAATTATACTGAGAAGTGAATCAGGAAAGGACAAATACTGCGAATCCACTGATATCAGAACAAGAAGCTGAACAGGAATAAGTTCAGGTTTGTAAAGGATTCAGTCTTCTGGCCAGGGGGGCCAGATGTTCTGGCAGAAAGTCTTATTGGTGTCGAGGAACCATCTACCATCCAATGTAGGTGTTTAGCAGGCCATTTTGCCAGAGGGCACCTCAAGTCAGATGGGATCAAATAGATAGGGAAGGGGAAGGGCATGCTGTCTACTGAGTGGATGCCATGTAAATGTATGACGAGGTCCCTTCAGACAGATGGGAATAAGGGATACTGATGGAAAAAACTAGTCAGGACTGAGAAAACAGAGCAAAGACCTCTGGGGGAAGACAAGTGCATGTCTGTTAGTGGCTTTGTTATCTCTGATAGAATGTGTCTTTCCTGCACTAGGGCACTTAAATTTGCCCCAATTTTCTTATTGATGACCCTGATAGAATTAGGTTTAACCTTTAGGTCTCTAGTCTCAGGTCTCACATTTTTTTTTTAAGGATCCCAGTTTTAACAAGACAAAGAATATTAAAAATAAAAATTTCAGTTTATCTTTGATCTTTTTAGTTAATTTTAAAAAACCTGTATCTTTAAAACCATTTTCTTATTTCCTGAACTATGAGATTTTGCACTATTTTGGTTTTTTGAAAAAGAAAAAGAAAAGAAAATGGTTACTTTTCTTTTAAAAATATATGTATATATGGATTGTGATGAGTTGTATGAGCCCACAGTAAAATTATTTTTTTGTCTTTTTTGTTTTATTTTGTTATTGTGGGCATCACTGCCTCTGGTGGCCGTGGGCGCTACCCAGCCACCGCTGGATTTGAACTGCCAAGTCCGTGGGCTGCAGTTCTGCACTCAACCACTTAGGCCACCGGGGCTCAGCCCCAAATCTTTTTTTTTTTTTTTTTTTTTTTTTAGGCATCACTGCCCTGGCGGTGGGAGTAGGAGGCCCAACCTTTGCTCCTGTGAGCAGGAATTGAACCTCCATCCCAGAAATCATTTTTTTTTTTTTTAGTGTAAAAGAACAACAACAAAAAAAAACCTCATAAGCAGAGCTGAGCACCGGTGGCATGGCAGTTGTGTGTGGAACTGTGGCCCACTGGGTTGGTGTTCAAATCCAGCAGCAGCTCTCTAGGAGCAAGCCTGGGCCTCCTACTCCCACCAGGGGGCTGTGATGCCCCACCCCAAAAAAAAGAACCACAAGCAAAGCAAATCCAAGAAAACCTGACACTTTGTGTAATCTGATCTATTTACTTGTACCACGGTTGTTTTTTTGTTTTGTTTTGTTTTTCCCAAAGTCAGACAGGCTGGAAATATTAAACAATATAAAGTATATTAAAAATGGATGCTCCTTTCCTGAAAGTTTCTAGTTTTGGAGAATAAATTCAGAGGGGCTAGAATAAAATCAACATTCTCCGGTATGTGAAAGATAAAGCTTATTACTCTGATAGGTGTTTAGTGCTTAGAGAGATAGTAGATGATAGAGTAGAAAGATACATTGGGACTGAGGGTGATATGAGTTATCCATGGGTCTGCTAGCTATAAGATAAACAGTTTCATCTCACCCCCTACACTGTCTTCTGGGGAAGAAAGGGAGTAAATGAGGCTTCTGTTTCTGTGAAGGTTCATAGCGTTGAGAACACAAAGGAGCAGCTCGTCTCTGTCCTAAAGGTTCATTTTGAGACAGAATCAATTTGATGGCATTTGTTTTATATGTATAATAAAGCTGTAGAATAATTTAATATATTATAATGTAACATGTAATATATACATAAAATCCTAGTCTCCCTGACAGCAGTGTGGCATTAGTATGCTGACTGCGAAGTCCGTGGTTCAAACTCACCAACTGCTTCATTAGTGAAAGATGAGGCATACATCTCCTGTAAAGATGTACAATCTAGGACTCAAGGACAGTGGGCTTGGTTTGGGGGTGTATCTGTGTAAAATATTTTACTTTATTTCTATTTTGGTATATAAGAAAGGATTACATTGAGACACGTATAGAGAGGAAAACGACTATTAGAAAGTTATGACAGTTTTCTGGGTAAAGTAAGCTAGTAGATTTTACTAAAGAGATACCAGAGGTTAGCTACAATTCCACTTTTGTGCAGTTTGAAGAGTAATAATTCCAGAGCTAAGCTTTCACATTATACAAAGCATTGTATAATACAAAACATATTTCCCTCATGCCACAAATATTCAACTCAGCAATAGAATGAGTAAAACATGAACTAAATTTTAGCACAAAATTTCTTTCTAATTTTATACTTCTCCCCATTGTAAACATACATAAACATGCAATATTTCTATGAGAGTGTAAGAGGTGTGAAGATCTAAAGGTATTCAGAATATAATTAAGTAGCTGCTTTTTGATTGGATACAAGGATTTGAGAATAAAGGCTAATATCAAATTTTCTGACTGCGGAGCCCTGTAAATAGCTATAAAAGTGGAAAGCAAATTTTAGTAGGAACATATTTGAATTACAGTGGCAAGATTTTACAAAATGCACTATGTCTAAGGACAAATATCAGGCCATTGCACAGGGGAAAAAATGATGGCATTTTGTTTAGAGAGATGGTTCAGATAATAATCCTATTTTAAGTCACAGGCTTAGATGACAGCATATTGAGATAATAATGATCAAAGTCTAGATAGAGAGAATAGGTGGTCCAGGATTCATCCATGGAGCATATCAGTAGCTGTAGTTTGAAAAGGGAAGGACAAGTTTCCAAGGAAGGAAAGTGAAAGACAAACCAGTAGAATCAAAAGAAGAATGTGTTCAAGTAGAGAATTATGGACAGTACCAAATATTGCTTAGAAATTCAAAAGAAAACTGAGTTATAACTATGGGTTTTGGTGCTCTTTTGGAGCAAAAGAGAAGACAAGGAAAGAAAGAGATGATACCCATTATTTGTATATTTTAAAAAAATCACTCGTATAAAGGAGGCCTCACTTCAGCGGAGGACAGTTTTTTAAGATGGGGAGAGAGAGGAAACCAATATGTCACTGCCATACAACATGGCAACACAGTTCCAAGGTCACCCTAAATCAATAGACAATCCCATAAGTGTGAACCCTAATGGACATTCAAGTCAAGGCAGAAGATGGGCAAGAGGGGCATGTCTGTGTCTGAAAAGGAGGTTATATGTCTCTTGGAGGGTACACCAGAAACCTCCCTTCTGGAGGGAAGTAAATAGAAAATACTTAAAATATTTACATTGACCACAGAGCAAGAGTACTCCTGGTGGCATCTGCATGGTACTTTCGATCTAGTTTATATCTGGCCCTTGGTGATCCAGACTATGTTCTATAGACAACGTGGACTTTAGACATCATCTTTTTGAGACACACAACAAGCTTCATAGGCCACATCAGAGGGATTCAATTTCACTCAGAAAGCAGGGCTTTATCTTAAATTCACATGCAGCCAAGTTAAGGAAATGAAACACTCTTCTGGACATAAAGCTGAAACTCCCTAGTGTGAGAAGAAGTGGATGATGGAAATCCCAAGGTCATGAATTGGTGGTTTGGGGGATTTGGATTTCTTGCTCTGAGGGTGCCTAAGGAGTGGTGACCCAGTGATGGGTGCCTGCAGACTACAAGATACTTATTTTTGGGTGAGCCCCTGTGGCATAAGGGTTGTGCGCGGGACTGCGGCCCACTGGGACGGAGGTTCAATTCCAGCAGTGGGGCTGGGCCTCCTACTCCCACCACCGGAGAGCAGTGATGCCCCCCCCGCCCCAAAAAAGATCTTTATTTTAATGCGCTCTTTGATCCTTTATGACATGCATTAGTCTCAAAGGCATGGCTTCACCTTTGTGAATGTGTGTTGTTTATACTGTGATTCCTTCTCCAGCCCTCGGTGATCATGTACCTATTGTCCAAACACCTAAGCTTTTACTCTGTATAAGTCAACAATTCATGTATTGTGATTTGAAAAACCAGTCTATGTGTGTGCGATTTTTTTTTGGGGGGGGGTGTCAATCACCGCCCTCTGGTGGTTGTGGGAGCTACCCAGCCTTGCTCCTGAATTTGAACAGTCCAGTCCATAGGCCGCAGTCCTGCATGTGAATGTCCAGCATGTGAATTTAAGGTAAAGCCCTGTTTTCTGAGTGAAGTTGAATCCCGCTGATGTGGCCTATGAAGCTTGTTGTGTGTCTCAAAAGGATGGTGTCTAAAGTCCACGTTGTCTATAGAACATAGTGGTTGACACTATGCCACCCGGGCTGAGCCCTTGCATGATTTCCTTTTATCAACAGCGTTTTAAATTCTATAACATTGGCTAATTAATGATACTATCAATAAAATTATGGGATGTTCTCTACCTTAAATGATAACGATGCTTCTAATGTGAATCAGAGACAAGTATAAACTATAGATGCATGCATGGGTTGGGGCCTTTCATATAATGGTAGCCATAATGTAAGAACAATTCATTCTAATGACATGCCTTACTCAGCACTCACTCTCAGGAAGAGGTCGCTAGAGATATGGTTGCTACAGAAAATGTGGTGAAGTAGCCAGAAGGTTCCTGGCTATCAGAAAGAAAAGCATCTGGGATTTTAAAAGTGTGTTTTTAACAAGTGTCCATCGAGATGAGACATCATCTAAGTCCCCATGAAAGAAGTACATCAGCCAGTGTCATCCAAGGATTGTAAGTAGGATTGTAAGGAGTAAAATCCAAACCCAGAGGAAACGAATGGAATCAGAGCTTGGATTCTGAACCCCTGGTTTGCACAAGACTGTGGATGGCAATGGAACCATGAAAATCACTTGTAGGATCCCCACAAGGATTCACCCTCTTTGAATCCCATCTGACCAAAGGGGAAGGATGTCTCTAGCCTGGCTTCAGACAAGAAGCACTGTAAAGTCTATTATAGCAGATGGAGTTAGGTTAAATGTAACGCTTTATCATTTGAGTTTCCTTTTGACCCTTTTAAAAGTTGTTTCTACTTTTAATTCTTCTTATCTTTAGGGGGATTGAGGTTTTTGTCTGTTTTGTCATTTTTGTTTGTCTCATGCTTGTATTTTGTATGATTTTCTATATATGCAATCCAGGAGAAGTAAATCTATAGTAACTGGATTAACAATTACCTAGAGGGATGGTAAAGGAGGTGAGTTTCTGGCATGTGTGCACCTGAATTTAACAGAAATGAGTACTAGAAAGAAGAAACTTTTCTGAAATTGTGGTGATGATTACAAAATATATGACTGATTTATTAAATCATATGATATAATAATTATATGCCAATAAAACTTTTAAAAATACTTGAAGAAAGCTCTTGAGAAGCTGAAAGAGGCTTGGCAATACTGTAAGGAAGGGGTGTTGTTCATGGACTAGTCAGGGTACAGTACGGGGGAGAGGTTGGAGGAAACTTTAGAGCAGAATGTGAATATACCATGGTTTTGTGATGACAGACAGTGCTCTGCAAAGGGCACACTCAAAGGGTCTGGGATTTAAGAGATTGGAAGAGATGAATGGTGATACATAGTGGAGTGGGGATGAGGGTTCATTTGATGATGGATGGCAGCGTCATCTTGGACTCCTCTTAATGACTAAAGAGAATCAGAAAGTGAAGAATGATGGAATTAACCCTGAGAGTTTGTTCAGAGAAGGTGGATAGAGAGTTCAAACTAGAAAACACAGGCCACTACATCCCGCCTGTGGCGCCCCCCCCCCCCACCCCACTGCAGAATAGTTTTTGTTGGTCAAAGGATGATTAAAAGCTTCCTCAGAGACCTGCTTCCTTAGGGCCCTACAGCTGGGATCTTAATGAAGGCCTACCCTCCCCCGCCCCCATTCCCTCACCCAATGTCATATTTTTTGGTGGACTGACCTTGGAGAATGGAAGAGGCAGAGAGTGCCATTTCTTTGCAGCAGCTTGGAACTATGACTGCTAGGAAAAGAAGGAAAATTGTAAAACCATTTGTTAACTGATGGGATAAAGGAATGGATGAATGAAACATAGAGCTTTATCTAATGTTTTTCTTGCTTTAACTTTTATTTTAAGTTTAATTTACTCCCAAGCCATACTTTTTTTTTTTTTTTTTGCTTCTTCAGTTTCCTTTGAGATATCTGTTTGTTCTGTGCAACCACCCCTTCTTATTTAGGAACAATTTGTTCCTTTTCAGTCTGGATCATTTCAGTGTGGCAGAGGGAGCTTAAAATTTGGATCAATCTGACCATGAGCTCTGTAAATCCATTGCTCGCATCTGAACCCGTAAGTTCTGCATTATGCTCTGCATTTTTAAGCATGTGAGCAAAGATTCAGCACTCTTTTTTTGGGCCACCAACCCTGATCCAACCCCACTGTTTGGCCTGGGCACACCTACCAATGTCATGATTGGAATGCTGGAAGGGCACGCACTGTATCTGCAAAGTGATGTCTTCAAATGCTCGCTGACTTTCTTGATATCCAAACCCTTGATGGTCTGAGCAGCTTCACTGGTGTTCACACAATGGATCCAGAGGTTAAACTCTCTTGATTTTGATGATTTTGTGGTACCATTTGGGTCATGAACAGGGAACCATTCCAGCTGAGCACCCCAGTTCTCTATGGGAGAGCTACTTAATACATTTTTAAATAAATTATTTCTCTGAGGTGGCTAAGTAAAATTAGTTTCTATCTTCTGATTTTGGTTATAAATGTTCTATGATAACATTTTGTCCTCTCAAAAACATAAGTATCGCATGTAAGATGAAATTTTTCTTCCTGGGAAGTTACTTTTTAATGCATTTCACTATTCACTATTTTCAATAGTTGTCCTTGCCTTAACTATTGGCAGGATATTTATAAATATGGCAAATATTTACTTATATTATTAAAATATATATCAGGCTCTTTTTAATTTAGGAAGCTTAATGGTTACATTGAGAACAGGTATCACACATTGTAATTTCATATTAATCTGGTTGATAACAATACTTTATAATAATATTATATTTATGTAATAATAATCTATGACATTTATAATAAAGCTTTATGATAAAAGGAACTCTAAGTCCTATAAATAACTGAAATTAAAGATTTTTCTTTTCTCTTTAAATCTTCTAGTTTCCTTCATTGTACAAATTCTTGGGAGCATCTGCTTACTTACCATACTTACTGTTATTTGATCCTTGTAAATAAAATCAATTGTCTAATTTTCTATCCCATCAAGGAATAGGAGGTAAAATACCTAACTGATTCAGACTTCCATACTTATTGAAATGAAAAATGCAATGAGATAGTCACCCCAAAATGTAGAAAACTTGCAAAATATAATGAATATGCCTGATAATTAATTTAAATTAATAATACAATGTCGAAAATTCTGCTGAAATGTGTTAGTTAATAATAGTCAAAATTAGACTGACTGCTGGGCAGTGGAAGGACTAAGCACCCAAGTTATCTGTAGGATTTATTTTCAGCAAAAGTGCAGAATAATTGAGTAATTCAAGCAATACTACTGCACACATATTGGAATGTAAAATATAGGCTTGTACTATCTGAAAATTTTTCTAAGTTGGTTAATTCTAAATGTATTATTTTTCTCCTTTAAGAAAAAAGTTACTAAAAAAGAAAAAAAGGAAAAAGTTACTATTAATTCAAGCTAAGGAAACAATAGATAAGATGCTGTGGCAGTCATGTAATCATGTAAACTTCAGGATTTGGAGTGTAGGGGTGGAGTCTAGGCTGTCAATATGGAGATAGCCATTTAGACCTCTGTGTGGGCATAGCTTTCTCCTGAGAATTCTGGGAAATCTTGCAGAATTTCCCAATTGGAGGGCAGAGACTTATGATAGCTCAGTCTCTTGGATATGGTTTACTGACCAGATGATACAGAAGCATGCTGGTAGTTCATTGAATCCTGGATATTGAAGGAGCCAGAGGAGAAGCCACAAGAGCTTGTCTTGATGGAACCAAACCTCTGAAGTCGGAAAAACCATATACAGACTCCTGCCAGTGCTGAGATGCTTCTGCTGCTGGATACACAAGACTCTGTACCCACTGGCCTGTGATTGTCCTGGTATCATTGCATGTGCTTCGTGAGTAGGAAGAAGACTTTATAGAATAGTATCAGACATGTGGGCCAATATCGGACTTATGACCTTGGACTGGAATGGGTTGGTATGTTTCCTTAATGTACAGGTACTCTTGTATATAAAACTCTCTCTTGGCTGAGCCCCGGTGGCGTAGTGGTTGTGCGTGGGACTGCGGCCCACTGGGATGGAGGTTCAATTCCCGTTCACAGGAGCAAAGGCTTGGCCTCCTACTCCCACCACCAGGGCAGTGATGCCTAAAAAAAAAATTTTAAACCCTCGTTTTTATACACATATATGTGACTATGGATTTGTTCCTCTAGCCTATGCAGACTAAACATATACATTTAATTTTTATTTTTACTTTTTCTGACAAACTTTTCAGTCTAAGAATGATAGTTTGATTAATTCATTTTTTTCTCTCATCATTGTCATCAAAGTGATTAATAACCTTGTAGAGGGAATTCTAATAGACAATTCTGCTCCTATCAACTTTTGTATTAAAAGAAAATATATCTTTAAAAAATTAGCCCACTGCCATAGAGTTAGTTCCAACTGATAACGACCAAGAGGACAGGCTAGAACTCCACTCTCCCTTTGGGTACCAGAGACATTAATTCTTTACAGGATTAGTTAGCCTCACCTTTCTCTTGAAGAGCAGGTGATGGATTTGAACTACTGACCTTGTTTTCAGTAGCCGAATGATAACCTACTAGACTACCAGATATCCCTACGTAATGAAGGAAAATCTGTGATTTAAAGAGAAAAGAAAAATGTTTAGCTACAGATCTAAAGGTCTCCTTATCATATCTTTTTTAATGAGATGAAACATGCATGATAATATGAAAATCAAGAACATTGGAGACTTATAAGAAGCTAATAAAAGAATAGGTAGAATCCATACATGATGACATATTCCTTAATTCTTCAAAATAAAAAAAAAATGGTTCTTATTCATTCATACATTTCCAATATATGGTGCTGGCCCTAGTAAGTTCAAAATAAAATATGCTGAATAAATGATTTATAAAAATATTTAAAATATATATTTGTTTTAATTTTCCTTTTCCTTATGTTTTGGTGATTTAGTCATGAACCTAGGAAAATGTAGCCATCAATGGAAAAAAAAGAAAAATTAAAAAGAATTTTTTTTTCCCGTAAAATTTAGAGAACCAAGGAAAAGTGATTGACATAGCAGGTGCGACCTGACAGTCAGAAATCCTTCATGGACAAGAAGCCTTAGCAGGAAGTTGAAAAAAAAAAACAGATTGCATGTGATTTTGTTGACTTTCCTAATCCAAGGTCCAAATTTTATTCTCAAAGTGATATGGAAACTGTAACTTATTCTGAGTGAGAACACACAAAATTGCATGATTGATTAAAAGCTGTCTGCACTTTCTCCTTTTCAAATAAGCGATTCAGAGACATGAAAGCTCCCCTTTCTTTCATCTCATCATCCTAAAAGGCTTCTCTTATGAGAATGAAGTTTCTTGAGAACTCTTTCCAAGGGAGATGATGGGATCATGACTTGAAGCCTCATGAAAAAATATTAAGCAGAAGGCTTGTTGTGAGTACCATAAAAAAATTAAGTTGAAAAAGAAATATCTTTTAAAACTTGACAAAAATGTATGCCTTCTAAGCTACTTTTGAATATAATTTTTCTATTTTTTAAAAATAAACATGAATAAAAAGATTCAATCCACTGATAAAAGGTTGACACGAGGTTTTGGAAATTTTTCCCAAAAAATTGGGTATAGATTGGGGTGGAAGGTCTATCTTTTAGACACCAGATTTCTTGAAATATGACAGTTAGGCCATTTATTAAAAAGAGACTATTTCTCCAGGAAGCAGGGTTTTGCTGTTGTTGTGAGACTACTTCAAAGGAACCAAAAGGTGAACCATTAAGACATTTGGATGACAAATATCTTACTATAAGGAATAAATGGAAAGCGTTTATTTAAGAGTTTCTAGCTTTTTCCCCCAAGGGATTAATTAAAATATACATATATTCTAAATATATAAACTCAAGCACAATTCTATCGAGCCAACTCTGATTCATAGTGACCCCTAGAGGCAGGATAGAACTACCTTGGCTTTCAGAAATTGTGAGAAAGCCTCATTTACCTCCTTTCAAAGAGATAAGGAGTACTGGTTTCTTATGAGCTGAAAAAGAGTGTCCAGGAAGGCTGGATGTTTTACATTATGCTCTATAAAGTTCATTTTAATATTAAAATGGCTCACCTAGAATTTGTGCTCTAGATAATGATCAATGAACTTATCTGACCAACCATCCTGAGAAAAGATGTAAAAAAGTCCTTCAGAAAATATCGCTATCAGTGGAGAACAACAACCAAAGACTTAGACTAATGACAACAGTGTCTGCTCCAGATGATTTATAATGAGTTAGCCATTAGGCATTTTACAGTCTTTGGCTTACAGAAAGGACACCGATAAGCACAAATGTTTTGTACCTAGCTAACTAAAGGTTGCTCGCGGAAATGCAATCACTTCAAAGTGCTAGTGGCCCACTCCCACAAAATCTGGTAACTGAAGTCTTATGAAGCATAGCTATATTCTGTTACAATTCAGTACAAGGCAAAATGGACTCCATAGCAAAAATTTATTTTTATTTAGTGCAATATTGTTAATATGAGTGCAAAATTTATCTGATTACCTTTGTAATCAAGGAAAATATGCTATGATAGCAGAAACTCTATAAATCACAATAATTAAAACTGCTTATTTTTTTTGGTAATCCAGGCACTATGGAGAAACCTCAATCTGTGCTGTATAATACTAATACTCCAAGAAGGAATTTTAAAATTTTGGTCTTGAAGAGTCAAATGTTTTAGTTAGAGGCAATCCTAACCATTGGGAAAAATAGAAGATTCATAGAAATGAGTATTCGCAATTCTCTTTGTAAATCTCCAACCACCACATGGCAGATTCTGAGAAGCTCAATCCAGGATAAAATAACTATATTAGCATTTGAGTTTGGTCTCAAAAGACAGATTTTTAGTTTGAGTCTAGCTGAGGTAAATGCCTTCTAAAACAAACAACTCACTATGAAAAGGTACACAGAGTCTCCATAATATGAAATTCACAAAAGTATTCAATATATAGGGGAATAGAAATACATAGTCTGTCTCCTCCCCATAGGACATTATATATTTACCTCAATTTACCTATTAGAATGAACAGAGAAAGGACATAATATTATATGCTTATAATATTACTATATTATTGACATAATAATGATAATTAAATACTTATAAAATGGGCATTTTGAAAATATCAACAATGAAATATAAAGCATAAGAAAAACTACATGAAAATTCTAAAATTGGAAAACAAAATATTTGAAAAGTAATTCATTGGCCAAACTTAAAAGCAGAATGGAATTAACAGGAGAAAGAGGGGACCTGAATGTAACTCAGTAAAACTCAGAAGTCAATCTAAAATGTAGACACAAAAATAAATTAAAATTTGACACAGACTCTAGTCAATGAATTCTTTCTTCTCCCAACCCTAGTGACCTTCAAATAATGTTTCTTTTAGTCTTATAATCTTTTCTTGACATTATAATAATTTTCTTTTATGATTGACTAATATCACTCTGCTTAAAGTCTTCCATGTTCATCTATGTTATGTGATATTTAACTGATTTATTCTTATTCTTTAACATTGTGTAGCATTAGACAATGTCAAAGTTTTTTATCAATTCTCCCATTGATGAGTATTTAGGCTGTTTATATCTTTTTGCTATTGTGAATGCTGCAGTACCTCTGGATGTGCATATAACCTAGCCATGTCACAGTTCTTATTTCTCTTGAAAATAGTCCAAATAGGAGAATTGCTAGACTATCTGATGTGTTAGTTTGGGTAGACTAAAGAAACAAATTCACAGACACGAAGATGGATATAAGGGAAAGGTTTATATACAAGAGGAATGTAACATTGAGATTGCACCCAACTCAGTCCAGTCCAAAGTCGTAAGTCCAATATTAGCCCATATGTCTGATACAAGTCTATAAAGTCTCCTTCTGACTATGAAGCATGTGCGATTACACCAGGATGGTCACAGGTGAGTGGGTGCAGAGTCATATATCCAGCTGGGGTACAAACATCTCAATGCTGACAGGGGTCTCCCTGTGGCTTCCTGAGCATCTCAGCACCAGCAGGAGTCTCCACATAGCTTCTGCGGCCCGAGAAGCTTGGCCCCATCTGGGCAAGTCCATGTGGCCTCCCCTCCATCTCCCCCATTCTCTAGGAATCAGGATGGATTAACACGTTGTCATCTCATCTTGTCAGTCGAGCGTCTCCCAATATCTGGGCAGACGGTCTTCATCTCCACGAGAGAAGTGTCATGAGACTTGCCAGAATTCTAATGAAAGCCATGCCCACACAGTGGTCTCATGGGCTATCTCCAGGTTGACAGGCTAGACTCTACCCCTACATATGACTTTGCTCCCGCACAATTCTTGGGAAAGAACTATACCATTTTCGATAATGCTTGTACCATTTCACCATTTCACTAGTACTATAGGAGGTTTCCAATGCATCCAAGCACTCACCAAACATTTCTTTTTAACTTTTCTACTAATTTGGGGATGAGGTGATATATTGTTTTGAATTTCATTTATGTACTGATGAATGATTTTGAACATTTTTAATATGTTTGTTAGTCACCTGAAGGTCTTCTTTAATGAAGTATCTGTTCATGTCTTTTGCAACTTTTAAACTGGATTTTCTCTTTTTGGAGAGGTGTAGAGACTATTTATTTTGGAGATTAGTTCATTGTCTTCCATATCTTCAGTGAAGGAATGGGAAATTGTACAAAAGAAGGAGGTTGGAAGGAAAATGATGGAGGCAGAGAAAGATATTGTGAGACATGCAAGAGTTTTAGAGAACAAGATAAATATTGGTACATGTGCACTCCTGAAATAATGGGATTCTACAAGAAGATAGATGGCTATGTCTATCTCTCTGTGTGAAGAGTGACTCTGTGGGGTGGGGGGAAGAGTGGGAGCATATTCACAAATATAACATCGGAACTGGTATGTGTACGTAGATATGTATTTGGTGCAAATATCTTCATGATTCTGGTGGATAACACAAGGACAAACTAACCCATGTTCAGGGACCTCAAATGCCTTGATCTGGCCCTGTATTCCAAACATGAGATTGGAGTTCTCATTAAGAAGAGGAAAGGGAATTTATTTTTTCATATTTTATAAAATAATTTTGGAAAAGTTTTAAAATGTGGTATACATTTTATAAACTCAAGAAGTTGATTAGCTCCCAGGGAGGATAACAACCAACTCTGAGAATACTATAATCAAAACATATATGTCTATTCAAATATAAATGGAAAAAAAATCTGTTATAGTTTAATTCCATTGTCTGTATAATATTTTAGTAACCAATAAAGAAAATATATTCAACTAAACAACAATATGAATGACTAGGAACAAAAATAAAGACAATATGTGGCACAGCTTTAAAATAATTAAAACAGAAGCACAACTATATTGTATCAGAATGAAAGCAAATTAACTTTTAAATTTAATTTAAAAGCTTAAGAATTTATTAAAATTCAGTGCCTAGAGACTTGAACTGTAAGAAATGCTTCAGTAATTTCTTCAGTCTGAGAGATTCATATAGTATTCATTGCAATAACATGAAAACCATAATACAAAGAGCAAACAGGGATGTTAAATAATTTCTGTGGTTGCAAGTGGAGCATTTTTATTGAAGTAAGGCCTTCTAAAAATAGGAACAGATGTAGTAACCTTAAAAAGTGCACCAAAGATTACTAAAAAATGTTTAGGCTAAAAGCTAAATGATAAAGTAAAACACAATATAGAAAAAAATGCTAGACTAATTCAAAATAAGAAAGGGAAGAAGAAATGGGGAAACAAAAAAAAAAGCAGAGTAAAGCAAAACAAGTAGCACGATAGTAATCTTAAATGACAATTTTAATAACTTCATTAAATAGTTGCAAACACCTCAATTAAAAGGTAGCATTGTCAGAATGGACTAAAAAAATCAATATCCTTCCTCTAAAAGTCTTTCAATTAAAAAAATCAATATCCTTCCTCTAAAAGTCTTTTAATACTGACTTATATAAAATGTTTACATAACAGTGTGTGAAAAATCTTCTGTCTTATCCATACTACAGTAAAATTATTGCTTTGAAATCCAGTGTCATGAAATTACAAATTCGAATTCCTTCCTCCGAGTGCTATCCCTTGCTGTTGCTAAAGACAGAGACTCATTTGAGAAGCACCAAACCAAAGAAGAAACAACACAAAACAAAAAAACCAAAGTCACCACCATTGAGGCAATGCTGATCTGAGAGGCCCCCTGTTGGTTTCCAAGACTGTCAACATTTCAGGTAGTAGGAAATCCAGACATTTCCCAGAGAAGCTGCTGGTCACCTCGATGTGCTGCCATGCAGATCACAGTCAGCCTGTAACCAGGACACCACCAGGACTCCTGTAGAAGCACAGGAGAGTGTGTTTTAACTGTGCTAATATAATAAGCAAGACATAAATTACTACTGCCACCATAAAAATATCTACCATTTTGTAAGTCCTGCTGTTTCTAAGAACATGAAATCTGAGTATTTAATATAATGTTTTGTTCAAAAATATTTTTTAAATAAAAAGTGGCAATTTTTTTCTTCCTTGCTGAATGGTGTTTTTTTTATTCCTTTTTAAAATCATTTTATTGGGGGATTGTGCAACTCATCATAATCTGTCCATCCATCCAATATGCCAAGCACATTTGTACATTTGTTGCCCTCATTCTCAAAAAAAATTGCTTTGTACTTGAGTCCTAGGTATCAGCTCCTCATTTTTCTCAACCCTTGATAAGTTATAGATTATTATAAATTTTTATAAAATGTTATAAAGTTTATAAATTATTATTATGATTATTTTTGTCATGTTTTACACTGTCCAAAGTCTCCCTGCATCCACTTTTCTATTGTCCTTCAGAGAATCTGAGGGGCTGGCTCCAAGCCCAAATATGTGAACAGCCCTCCTCTTGCCAGAGGACAGCACTGAAGTTATAGCTCAGGGAGAGGGACATGTCTGATCAGAGCACACAGGAACAAATGAAGGGGGAGGAAGAGAGAGTGGATCACATTCTGGTCCACCAAGCCTTGAGGACAGAGCAGACAATACACAGAGAGGAACATATGGCCACTCCACTATGAGCTATGACATCCCTCACTGTCCCTTAAACCTATGAGGGACACCACTGGAGACACAATGAAGGAATTGCACCCAATCAGACTCCACAACACTGGGCCAAAACACTAAGAGCATGCAGCAGAACAGCAAGGGAAGCAGAGCAAGACTTTCCTGAAATAAAACCAAAATTAGACTTAAGGACCAGAGTGTGGGATCCCATCAGATTCGACCAGAAAAATACTCATAAATGTCAACAACCAGTCCTTGAACTATGTACAGGCTTTTCTTTTTATTTTGTCATTATTTGTTGTTGTTTTGTTTTCTTTGTGCTTAACTTTGCTCTGTCTTGCTTTTTGTGCATATCATTATCTCTACACGTCTATCTATATAAAGCAGACAGGATAAATAATCTGGAGGAGAAAACAATGGGACTTATGGTTCCAGAGGGACATGGGAAAAGGGAACAAGCGAGGAAAGAAGAGGGTGTTAACAAACCCAGGGACACAGGAACAACAAGTGATCTAAAACTAATGGTAAGGTGGGTTTAGGAGGCCTGGTAGGACTTGATCAAGGACAATGTACCCAAGAGGAATTACTGAAACCCAAATGAAGGCTGAGCATGCTAGTGGGACAAGAAGAAAGTAAAAGCAAATAGAGGAAAGAACTAGGAGCCAAGGGAAATTGTAGAGATTTAGATACAAAAATAGTGCATATGCTAATATATTTATATATCATGATGGGGAATAGATCCTTGAGCATATATTTATAGATTTAGTGTTAAGGTAACAGATGGAAATTGGGCCTCTACTCAAGTACTCCTCAATGCAAGAAACTTTGTTCTATTAACCTGGCATTCCACGAAGCTCACCATTCCGACATGACTGCCGAAGACAAAGTGGGTGGACAAGCAAATATGATGAAGAAAGCAGGTGGCAGCTCAATGCCACCCTCGATACTGCCTCACTTTTCAAAGATTCCATAAGTTTGAAAGAATCAGCTGTTCTCTACTGTAAACTTCTTCTAGCTTCTCACTCACTGCCATCAAGTCAACTTTGACAGCGTACCTACAGATCAGTTGAGACCTTGTCCCTGTGCATTTCTGAGACTGTACCTCTTTACAAGATTAAATCGTTGTCCCAGATATCAAAAGATATACTGTCTTGGTCTTAAAAGCTTGAAGATAAACAAGTGGCCATATAGCTGAAAAGCAACAAACCCTCATGGAAGAAGCACACCAGCATGAGTGATCATGAGTTGTCGATGGGATCATGTATCAGGCATCAAAGAACAAAACATCATATCATTTTGAAAGAGGAGGGGTGTGGAGTGGAGACTTAAAGCTCATCTGTAGACAATTGGACATCCCCTTTCAGAAAGATCATGGCGAGAAGACAGAAAAGTGGCATTTTCTGATGTGGTTCATAAAGATATCTGATTAATATCAAAATCTACATAATGTAAGTTTCTTTACAGTAATTAAAACCTGAGTTCTAGGTGATTAATCTTTAGGTGATGATACCCATAATGCTAATATGTATTAAGAGATTTTTGCTATTCTATACAAATATCTGTACCTTATGGAATATTTGTTCACAGTGTACCTATTACAATTTTTTGAATGCCTAACTTTTCAAAGATTCCATAAACTTGAAATAATGGCTGTTCTCTACTGTGAACTCCTTGTAGCTTCTCACTCACTGTCATCAAGCCAACCTTGACACAGAGAGAAACTACAGGTCAGTTGAGACCTTGCCCCTGTGGATTTCTGAGACTGTACAAGGTTAAAGAGTTGTCCTTTTCAATGCCAGTAGAGTAGCTAGTAGTTTCAGATTGTTTACCTTGCAGTTGGCTGATCAATGCCACCCTCAATATTACCTGGTAGTTTCTAGTGAGCCAGAACTCCTTTAGCTCGGCTCCTGTAAGAATTATCATTATTCCTGTCTCTTTATGTGTGAACTATTGAGGGTCTGGGACGACCTTCCTAAAATCTCCCAATTAAGCTAAAGTATCATCTTTTTGACCAGCAAAACTGTCATTTTAAATATTATGAAACTTTCATTCTGCTAGCTATTATTGGTTAAAATCTTATGACTCTTACAAAAATACATATATCCTTAGTGAGGAAGGAGGTCAGATGCAGACATTTCCTTTTTGTATATCTAACTTACCCGTCTTCCTACTCTCTGCTTCACACATCCTAGGATTACAATCAGTTTTCAGCAGGCATATCTCTGGGTAAGAAACCTTTCCTTATTTGGGTAAATCAAAAAAAATCAAATAGAGGGTAGCTCTTATTTACATTCATGTAAAATATTTACAATGAAATGGAAATTATAATTCTGTTGAAAATGAAAATCAACAAATGATTAACAAGAAGTTTTTGCACTTCAACACCCTGAACCTGAACATTTTCATCTCTCTTTGTTTCACTCCTGTCTATCACCTTCTTGTGAAAATTAGAGCTACTGATAATCTACTGTGCTCCAATTTTTCTGGAGAGGTATAAGTAAAGTTGTGATAGCTTTTTCATTCCCTTAACTCACTATTGGGATTATAAGCCACAAGCAAACACATGAATTCAAAGGGATATAGATCTACTAAGTATTTTTCAATAATTAGTAATTTATATCACTCCTTGGGTCTATTCTCCACAAAATTAATTCTATTGATACACCTGCTTTGAGGACCCGCCAAAGACCAAACAATGTATAAATATGAAGCAAGCAAACTTGTATAAGATCGAGTGCCTGACTTCAAGGATTTCAATATTCACTTGGGGAACAGTAAAACATGATGAGTGCAATAAAGTATTCATGAGGTAAACGTGTAGTACAAATGAGTAAGTTCAGCAAATAATGAGAACCAATGATCAGTTAGCACTCAAGAAAACCTTATATAATTGTATTCTTTAAGATTTATGAACTGGTTAAAATAAAGGTTAGCATTAGATTACATTAACTTGATTTCTTACAACTGTACAAACTTTAAGGAGATATGTATTCTTGTCTTAAGTATTTTTAATTTTCTACGTAAAATTATTTCTTATTTCCATTACTTTTAAGGGAACTGCTGTACTGCTTCTGTGACTAAAAAATTATAATATTTGAGTATCAACTTTCTTAAAAATATGAAGAGATTTTCAAGAATCAATTATGAAATTACCTTCAAACTTAAATATACTATGATAGTGCACTTGTTTATTCTAAATGCATTTCACTTAAACTGTTACACTATTTCCAGGCACTTTAGAATGATAAAAAAATTATTGCAATATCTGTGATCATTCTCAGAACTAAATTTAATTTTTATTTTTAATAGTTATCAATTATTTCACCTCATGAGTCTTTAAAGAACTGAATTCTCATTACTTTTGAATATTTGATGATATAGTGTCTATACATTAGAAAAATAATTGTTTAATAATTAAGTATAAACAAATAGTATGAGCATAATAAGAGTATTTTGAATATTTTATAAATTTCAACACCTCTCTTTACATAATTTTAAAGAGCTTTATTTCCCATATGGTTTTCTTGATGGTAATACCAGTGGTCTAGTGGGTTTTTGTTGGGATGTCAACCACAGGTCAGTAGTTAAATTTCACAATCTCCTCCAAGGACTACAGATGAGGTTGACTCCTGTAAAGATTTACATGTTCAGAAACCTACAGGGTCACTATGAGTCACATTTGACGTAATAGTTCTTCCCAGAAGTATGATCTTTAAACCACGCTTTTTTACTTATCCTTGCAGTTAAATTATTGACCAAAGCGGTAAAAGTGACAATAAAACTTTAAGAAATTATAAAGGACATGTCAGTAAACTGATTCATGACTTTAAATTAAGACAAGGGTTGATTGTGGAATATGTGCATATAAACTTCGGAAACTGTGTAGAAAAAAAATCATAGTTCAGTTAGACTTTTCCACAAACTTGCAAAATCTTGCACATACTTGTGTTTGTGTAAACATGTTTGGTACTAGTGTCAATAAATACATGTCTCTACTGTGTTTCTAAGTTTATAGCAGCATGTGTTTCTAAACATATTTCTCACTCATCCATCAAATTTTAAATGTCAAAATGATCTAACTTTAAATGTCAAAATAAGTATTGCTATCCTTTTTGAAGTGATATTTTCAATACAGTTGAAGTGAACATTTTACTGAAAAAATAAGATTAGGATTTCTTTCTTTATATATAAAAATCATATTGAATATTTTATTTGTTTAGAAAAAGTACAGATCAATATAACATTAGCTACAAGGGAGTGAGCAGAACAAGTCATAGAAAACATGTCATTTTACTATTTATATGCTTAATAATATTATTGGTTCTCTCCTTTATGTTGTTGTGAGATGTTCTGAAGACAGTTTTAATGCTTACCAATGCACTTCACAATAGAACCTAACACCAGCTAGTCCTATCCTTTTATTATCGTCATTCCTGTGTTTGACCCCATGGTTGTAGTCATTATATCAACTCATCTTGTCAAGGGTCTTCCTGTTTTTAACTACCCCTCAAGTTCACAAACCATGATATCATTATCTCCTGATAACATGTCTAAAATATGAGACAAAATCTCATTATCCATGACCTAAAGAGCATTCCAACTGTACTTCGAAGGCAGATGTTTGTTCTTTTGGCACTTCATGATAATTTCCATATTCTTCACCAATGCCTTTCAGTTTTTGTTATTGTTGTTCTGTATTCATAGTTCAACTGTCATATTTATAGGAGAAGACTGAAAATATCAAGATGTGAGTCAGGAGATTGAAAGTATCAGTCATTGGGTTAGTACTCCAAGTAACAGCCTTGATTTTCAAACCTTTAAAGAGGTCTTGTGCAGTAGTTTATTAACACAATGCAAAGCATCTTTCCACCTCTTGACTGCTGGTTCCAAACTGCTCTATCCAAACAACACAAAATCCTTGGCAACTTCATTCTTTGAACCATTTATCATGATGCTATTTATTCATCCAGTTATGAAGGCTTAAATGTTCTTTATATTGAACTGTGAGCCACCCTGAAAACTTCAATTTTTGACTTTCATTATCCAAGCTTCAAGTTCTCCTCCCTTTCAACAAGCATGACTGTGTCATCTGAATATTACTGGTTGTTAAGAAACCTTTCTCCCATGGAGAGACAACATTCTCCTTCATATAATCCAGGCTTTCAGATTTATCGCTCAGCATCAAGATTGAGTAAGCATCATACTCACCTTTATACAATGCAGTATTCCCATGTGCCATTTGCATAACTGTCTCTTGATGCATTCATACATATACAGATTCTCCATAAACACAATGAAATGTTCTGGAATTTTCATTTTTCTCAAGACTATGATGCACACAATCAAATGTCTTTGCATAGTCAATGAAACACAGGTAAATATCTTTCTGGTATTCTTTAAATCAAGATCTATATGACATCAATAATGGCCCGTGTTTTGTGTCTACTTTAAATCAAGATTTATATAACATCAACAATGGCCCTTGTTTTACGAATCCAGCCTGAAACTCTGGAAGCCCCCTATCAATATCCTATACATAGGTTGTTGAATTATCAATAGCAAAATGTTACTTGCCTATGATATCAATGATCTCATTCTCTAATTTGAGCATTCTGTTAGGTCACCTTTCTTTGGACTGGATAAGCATATGGATCTTTCTCCAGTAAATTGACTACTTACCTGTCTTCCAAATTTCTTGGCCTAGAAAACCCAGGGCTTCCAGTGTTCCATAAACGTGTTGATACATTTCAATAGTTATTTCATCTATTCCTGACATCTTATTTTTGCTATTGCTTTCAGTGAAGTGTGGACTTCTTCCTACAGTACTATTATGTTTTGCTTTCATGCTACCTCTTGGCATTGTAAAATGCCAAGTAGTTTCTTTTGATACTGTGAATCTCTGGATTTCCATCTTCTTTTGATACTTTACCATTCATTATGCTGTACATTGGATCTTTCAAAATGGCCACTCAAGGTTTGAATTTTTAAGGGTATGCTGGTCTTGTTCTTCTTTTTCACTTCTGCTTTTCTAGGTCTGCAAATGGAGCTGCCCTTTGAAATTTCTTACCTAGTTCTTTGACCTCATCACTTCTTCCATTTGCTTAAATTTCTATAGGACTAAGAGCAACTTTTAGTCTCTTCTGGCATCCCCTTTTTTTCTAGCCTTTTAAATGATATTTTTGGCTCTTATTTTTTTTGCACTGTAGGGTGGTGTGGAAAGTTATATTACTCTACCTGTGGCGGTTATCTGTTTATGTCAATTTCATGATTAAGATGTAAGAGTGACGTCTAGCCTATTAATCTTGAGATAGAGTAGCCAATGAGGCCTGTTTGTGGACATGGGTTTCTCCTGAGACTTCTGGGAAGTATTACGGTATTTCCCTCATGGAGATGAGAAGTCATTTCCCCAGTAGTTTGGAGCCAGTCTCTGATATGACAAATTATGGACAAGACAAGATGGCAGAATCCAATGAGCTGGAAGAGCCAGAGGAGAAGTCACACAGCCCTGTCCTGATGGAGTCAGACCTCTGAAGCTCGAGAAGCCACATGGAGACCCCTGCCAGCGCGAAGTTGCTTCTACTACCATAGGATCCTGTTGACAGACCCTGAAACCTGGAAACGAGGAGCCATGGGGAGACCCCTGCCAGTGCTGGGACACTAAACCCACTGGACTGTGACTATATAAGTCAGAAGGAGACTTAGCAGACTGATCTCAGGCATATGGGTTGATATCAGACTTATGACTTTGAACTGGACTGGGTTGGGATGCTTTCTTCATGTTCTATTCCTCATATATAAACCTTACCCTTATATCCATACACATGGCCATGAATTGCTTCTCTAGTCTACACAGACTAACACACTACCTCAAATATTAGTGGAGTCCCCCAAAACAAACTCATTTCATTGGAACTTCCAGAGGAAGACTATGAATTAAAAAAAAAATCAATTGTCTACTTCAAAGGAAGTGTCAGCTGAAAGTCTTGTGCATAGCATGGAACTATTGTCATATATTGAAGGCATAATGAATGGAAGCAGAACATTGTCATAAATAGTGCTGAGGGAGGGGACCCACAGATGAGAAGGCTCTCAAATTTGACTGAGAAAGAGTTGTCTTCTCAAAGTAGACCCATAATAAAACAGATGGACTAAAATCTGCAGGAAGAAAGTTTTAGGGACTTTTAATTACTCATGGGGTACTACGCAAAATGAGAAAATACAGCTGCAAACTTTAATTAATAATTGGAAATTGTAATGTAGAATTTATAAATCTTGGGAAATTGTTGTTCTTAGGTACATTGATTTGGTTCTGACCCATAGAACCTTATATCCAACAGAAGTCAACCCTCCCTGGTTCTGTGTCATCCAAACAATGTTGGGCTTGAGCCCTCGTTGTAGTCACTGTGTCAATTCATCTCCTGGAGGCCCTTCTTCTTTTTCGCTGCCTCTCTGCCAAACACGATGCCTTTCTCCAAGGGTTGGTCTCTCCTGACAGCATATCCAAATTATGAAAGAATCCTCTAAGGCACACTCTTGTTGGATTTCTTCAAGACAGATTGGCTTATCCTTTTAGCAGTCCATGGTTCTTTCAATAGTCTTCTCCAGAAGTGCAATTAAAATGGGTCCATTCTCTTTGGCCTTCTTGGTTCAATGTTCAACTTCCATATCCATATCATTCCATGGAAAATACCCTGGTTTGGGTCAGGTACACCATAGTCCACAAGGAAACATTTTTAATTTTCAATACTTTAAAGAAGTGTTATGCAGCGTGCGATGTAATTTTGATCTCTTCAGTAATCCTTCCATGAGTGTTGATTGTGGAGCCAGACAAGACAAAATGCTTGACAACTTCAACCTTTTCTTCATTTATCATGACCTTACCTATTGGTCCAATTGTGAAGATTTGAATCTTTCCCCATTGAAAGATTATAATCAATACAATAGTCTACAATCATTGATTTTCATCAACAAATGCTAATGAAGATTTTTAGCAACTCCTTCCTCCAAAGTGGGGATCCAAATCCTTCTTCATCATCTAGTCTTATTTTGGAAGTTGCTGAAATTTTTCCCCTTTGGCTGACCCTGCTGGCATTGAAAATACAAAGAACAGAGCTTCCAGTACGTTAGCAGTGTGTTAGCAGGTAAACAATACATAGGCCACCACAGTATGAAAAAATGTTAGTCAAGTTGTGGCTAGAAAATTTAGAAGTTATAAAATAATAAATGAAATTCATATTGATCAACATTTTTGTGGGTGGTGAGCTGAAATCATCAATTACTTGTCATTTGGGTACAAAAAAATTAATATGGTTTACTATGCCAGAAATGGAAGATATAATGTAAATGACACATTGCATGGGGAATCTGTTGCACAAGATCTCTTAGATGTGTTGAAAAGCAAGGATGTTACTTTGAGGACTAAATTGGGCCTGACCCAAACTAAAGTATATTCCATTTCCCGCATATGCATTTGTAAGTTGGACATTGAATAAAGAAGATAGAAGAAGAATCTGTGTTTGAAGTATGCTGTGGTGAAAATATTTGCATACAATGGATTGTCAACAAAAGTCTATCCTGGGGAAATACAGCAAAAATGTCCCTTAAAGGCAAGCATGGTGAGACTTCATCTCACCTACTTTTGACATGCTATCAAGAGAAACTAGTCTCTGGACATCAAGCTTGACAAATTAGGGAAGAAGAGGAGAGACAAACCCGTGAGAAGATGGATAGATACAATGGCTGTAACATTAGATTTAAACATATGAACAATGGTGAGCATGGCACAGGACAGAGCAGTGTTTGTTTGTTGTACACAAGGTTTCTCTGTGTTGAAAGCCCCTGGACAGGACCTGCAACAACAACTAGGTATAAAAGTGAGCCATCTCCGAAATTAGAATGAAAACCTAAGACCATCTGGAAGAATAGCCATCCCTTCAGTGTGTGATTTCTGCCTGCAGGGCCAGAAGCAAGAAACACAATAGAGGTTGACTCTAGAGCATCTAGACCTGAGACAGAACAGAGGAGTAATGACAAGGCCATGAAGAAAAAGCACACGGCTTCTTGTCCCTCTGTAGGAATGACACTGAATACATTCAGGCAGCAGTATCCTTTGGACATTCATTAATATCAAAGAAGTTTAGTAACAGTTACCTGAGCAGGGAAAAGGCCTAGGGATTGCATGACTGAAAGACTGAAGACCAGAAAGAGATGTTAAGGTTAATAGTAATGTTAACTGACTGAGAAGAGGTGCTGCAAAGATGAATGTTTTCTGATGCTTATTTGTGATAATAACTTGACTTCCCTTATAAACTCATTAGGTCTCTCTCTCATGATATACTTTAGCTTTGTGCCAGAAAGAGTTCACACTGCAGCCTGGTGTGGGATCCAAATGAGCTTTATAAAGATTAGAAGCAGCACAAATATGTGGCTGGCAGTTGGCTGCCCTGCTCTCTGTATGAGAGCCGCTGGGAGAGAGAGTCCCTGTGAGAGAAAACATCTGACTTTTCTGGGCCCCCATTGGAAGGCGTGGTTAGCAACACGGTTTGACCTCATTGGCTGAATGAAATTCACCTGGTCTCAATGGCCCACCTAGCTATACCACCCATTCGTGGTTGGGAGCTCAAATCTAACAAAATCCCCTAATAATGAGTTTTGCCAGGGAGCTCTTGTGGGCCTTGCAAGCAATTGTCAGACCAACAGAGGAATATAATGTCACAATTAAAAAACCAAAGTCACTGCTATTGAGTCACCTCTGAGTGAATGGACGCCTGTAAGTCAGGAGAGATCTCGCAGTGTGAGTTTCTAACACTGTGGTTATTCAAGGGACTGGAGAGGCTCATCCTTCTCCCATGGATCTGACTGGTAGTTTTGAACTGCTGACTTTGAGGTTCACAGTACAATGTATAACCACTACATCACTAATTCCCATAGAGTGTTATAGGGGAGCTCATTGGTGCCAGAAGAGGTTAAAGGAAGATGAAGGTTAGAAGCCTGTCTGACCACTTTCTCCTAGGAATCATCCTTGCATGACTATGAAATTGACTTATCCTTTATGTTTGCGTAGCCACAGGAGGTCATGTATGGGCCTCACACTCTTTCCCCTCCATTCTTGCAGATTTTATGTTATCTGTCCTGGTAGGTAGGTAGTAATATTGCATTATGGCTTTAATTTGACTTTTTCTAATGAAAACATCTCTTAAAAATTCACTCTATATCCTGTTCTGATTTTCCTCAAAGTTTTAATTGGATTGCTTTCATGACTGAATTTTCAGAATACATTTTTTGAGAAATATAGATAAATTGAGAATCCAGTCTTTGTCACACATGTGATTTTATGTATTTTTCATAAATATGTAGCTGTATTTTTCATTTTAATAGTCTTTTGCAGTGTGAGCATTATTAATTTTTATGAAGTTCATTCTACTCAGAGACCCTAGAGATGTTGTCCTTTATTTCCCTCCAAAAAGTTTTATAGCTGTGGCAGTCATCTGCTTATGTTAATTTTATAATTGAAATGTAGGGGTGGAGTCTGGCCTGTTAATCAGGAGAAAGCCGTAGTAGCTGATGAGGCCTCTGTGTGGGCATGGCTTTCACCTGAGACTCCTGGGAAATCTCGTGGTATTTCCCTTGTGAAGATGAGAAGCTATCATCCCCAGTTGTTGGGAGTTAGTCTCAGAGATGATTAACTACAGGCAACACAAGATGCAGCCTCTGAGAAGCTGGAGGAGCCAGCGGAGAGACCACTTGGCTTTGCCCTGATGAAGACAGACCTCTGAAGCTGGAGTTGCATGTTGTTGATGGTCCTGAGCCCTGGAAGTGAGGATCCATGGGGAGACCCCAGCCAGCGCCAGAATTCTGCACCCACTGGCCTGTGACTTCCTGAGTCAGAACAGGCTTTATAGACTGACTTTGGGCATATGTGTTAATTTTGGACTTATGACTTTGCACTGGACTGGATTGGGATGACTTCTTAGTGTCACGTATCTTTTGTATATAAACCCTTTCCTTATACCTATATGCGTGTCTCTGAAATTTGTTCCTCTAGTCTACCCGGACTAACTCAATAACTTTATATTTTACATTAGCTGTCTGATTTATTTTACAGTAATTTTACATAAGCTGTGGGAATTAAATTGAGGTTTTAATTTTTTCTATTAATGTAAAGATATTTCAGCAACAATTGTTTAAAAGTTTATAATACCTCACTGAATTAATTCTGCACACATATAACATTTGAATATGCATATTTAGGTTACACATTCATTTGTATTCATCTATATTTTTGTCAATTTATTAATACCATGATATCTTGACTTCTATAACTTTATAATAAGTCTTAAAATCAGGTCCACTAATTCCTCCCACTGTATTCATTTTTCATCTTTATTGGCTTAGCTATTATAGTTCTCTTGCTTTTCCATATGAATGTTAGAATAACTTTGCTTGTATCTACAAATATTTTACAGAAATGTTGGTATGACTTCTATTCAGCCACTTCTCCAGTTTGGTCAAAACCAAACGAACTCACAACCATCAAGTGAGTGTTGGCTGAGAGCAACTGCCCTGTGAGTTTCCGAGACTGTACCTGTTTATGGGAGTGGAAAGACGAAGAGCTGCCAATGGTTTTGAACTGCTGATCATGCAGTTTCCATCCCACAGGGTAACTACTGCAGCGCCAGGGTTCCTGTGTCAGGTGGAGAAGAGTTAACTTCTTGAACACTTGACCCATTTTTAAAAATTACTCTCTTTAGTGTTGCCTTATAAAAGGTTTGTATCTGTTTAGAATTTTTGTTTACCTTTGGATTTATACCATTTTATTTATTTTCTTTTAGCACTTGTGGGAGAGAGGGCTTTCTATTCCCTTTCACAGTGATGTCCTGGGATGCTCACGGGGCCGAATCGACACTGTCCTGTCGAGCTCCAATGAGTTATCAACTCAATTGCAGTTAGTGCTTCATTTTTTAAAGCAACTCTAAATTGTATTTTAAAATTCAGTATACTTATTGCTACTATATAGAAATACAATATTTTTCTTTATCTTTTATTCTATCACTTTTCTGAAACATTTCCTTCATTTTAGCTCTTTCTCTGCAGTAATTGTGTCATTTGCAAGTATATTCCTTCCTTTTATTTACTTTTATATATCCTCCATTTTCTACTGCATCATGGCTGTACTTTCACCACTAAATTGTATCAAACTACTGGCAAGAAAAAACCCTTCCCTGATCCTGATCTTAAAGGGAAAGCATCTATGATTTCATTATTAAAAATTACATTAGCCAGACTTTTGTTTCTTTGCTTATTTATTCATTTTTTCTATAGATACACTGTATTGAATTGATCAACTCCATTGTATTCTTTTACTGAGGATTTTTTCTTTTTCTTTTTTTAGGATTTTTTTTCATAAGTTGGTAGTAAATTTAGAAAATTTTTCTCAGCACTAAGGGATACCATCATGTAATATATCCTTTTTGCCTGCTAATGTAAGGGATTACATTGACTCAACTTCAAATAATTGAAGCAGCCTTTTATATCTGGAACAAATACCACTGAAAATGGTGTATAATTTCTTTCTCTATTACTGAATTCTGTGTCCTAATGTAATCATTTTTGTGAAAGATTTATCTATCGATATATATGATGGACACTGTAGTATTTTTATTTTTAATAAAACTTTGAGTGTTTCAAGTATAATATTAGAGATAGTAGATTCATAAAACATTTTGATAAATGATCTGTTTATATAAGAAGTTATGTAGAATTATTATTAACTCTTCCTTAATAGAAATAGTAGTAGTAATAATAATTACTAGATAAACTATCTGAGAATTGAAATTAATTTATTGGGAATGTACAAATTACAGATTTACCTTAATAATTACATGGGTATGTGGGGTAGTTACATCCTTTTATGTCAACCTGAAGATATATGAAACTATTGGGATTGTGTGCAGCCATCAGTCAGGTTACAGACAGACAGTGCCTCCTTGTGGGCGTGGTCTTCTCACTGGAGGGACCCTGAGCACTTTCCCTTCTCTTTGCCTTCACTTTCCCGCTGCGGAATGTCTTGGAGAGCCGTCAGCGTCACTGCCGTTGGGTCCACATGATTTTGAGTCTACTGGCCTGTGATCTTCTTGAATTTTGCATCATAGCAGTGGCTGTATGAGTCTGAAGAGGGTCTTATGTACTTAAGTTGAACTGGATGGGATATTTTCTCAATATGCAATTACTTCTTGATATAAAGCTCTTTCTTGGCTCTCAGGAGCAGCACTGGGTAGCTCCCACGACCCCCAGAGGGCAGTGATGCCCCCCTCCCCCCAAAAAGTTCTTTCTTACACATATATGAGTGCCAGTAACTTGTTTCTCCAGTCAATCTGGCCTAAGAATATATGGTATTCAGGTATGTATACCAGACAAAAATCTTTAAAGAAATCTATATATGAATACATACAAGTTTGTACTCATTTTATATTTAGTTCATGGGTATGCAGTTAATAGGTTCATATCAGAGATAGAAAGAATCATGTTCTAACATTTTAAATTAGGCATTTTAGGAATTACTTTATAAGTTATTAATTACATAAAAACACCTTTTATAATATAAACCCCAAGACATCCGATGCACATTTGTCTGTTCACTGCTAAGAGTCCAGGAACAATTCCTAAATTTGCCAGATTCTTTGAAATATTTCTTAAATGAGTGTAGAAATTTCATGTTGGGGTGAGGGCTGAGCATTTAATATATGATAGCTCAATTTAGTTTTATAAAGTGGCATCAAATACCATTTCCATATTAAAGATCATGAAGTAGTTTTAAAATCCACAGTCTAGATTGTATGGAGAATAAGTGGTGTGCATAGCAGGGCTCACATTTTTGACTGCAAAATCCACCTCTCCTTCCTCGCACATGCATTAGACTTCCCAATGAAGTTAAAAACCCCCTCCATTTCATACAAGGTTCTCCCTCACCACTTCAGTATTCCTTAAATCTGAATCTCTGACTAAATGACCAGGGCATACACTATGAGATATACTCTAATATTTTATAAAAAAGGAGAAATAAAATGTTGACTGTGGTATATGCAGCGAAATTGCTGCTACATAGTTAGTCCAGTGCATGGATAAGTTCCTGTCCACATCAAAACAAGCAAACAAAAATCCCAACCTCCAAAATGTCCACTAAGAAAGAAAAGCAAGCATTCCTACTGAGTTGCGTTATGTTCGCTCAGGTTGACCCCGAAAACGGTGCTTCCGTGGAGACTCATGCATCAGGTTTTCAAAGGTTGTGATCTTGTGGGAAAGGATGGCCTGGCCCTTCTTCCCAGGTGTCTTTGGACAGTTTTGAGCAGACAGCTTTAAGATTAGTAAATGATCACTTAACTGTGCCATCTGGGACTCAATGTTCATAAACATCAAGAAACACTTTTTTTATGTCACTTGTAAAGATGCAATTGTATTGAAGAGAAATTATTCCTTAATTACTCTAGTAGAATTTTAACAGGGCTCATTTTTTCTTACCTGTATTTAATTTTCTCATCGATTCTTCTATGTTTACTTAGACTTTTAGTTTTGTTTTGTTTTGTTTTTGTTTTTTATGACATTAGTTCTTCAAAACCACGAGCCACCCTGGGGAGAAAAAGTCGAGGCTTTCTGCTCCCGCAGAGATTTTCCGTCTTGGAATGGCACATGGACAGTTCCCATCTGTCCTAGAAGGTCATCGCGAGCTGGCATCCACTCAGTGGCAATGAGTTTGGTATTGGTGGACACCCAGATATGTGTCCTCACTTACGCATTCTGACAGTGGAAAGGAGATTAGAACTGAATATATTTATCTGTTTTTTTTTTCTTTCTGACATTTCACAGGTCTAAACCTATTTTCCAACATGCCGTGTGACAGCTGTGTCTAAATCAGGATTAAATCAGAGCTACATGTCAACTAACACAATCCTTTAAGCACAGTTTATGTGAGTTTATATAACTCAACTGACAGACAAAAGCATATTTGGGGCCAAGAGAAAAACACTCTTGATATCTGGAGCATGGATAAACAATACTTTCTTGTTCGAAGCTTGTGCATTCAAAACAGTATTCATTTCCCACACAATGAGGAAAATTGCAGGTTGGATTAATAATGTATTCTTGAATAGACAGTAAAATTCAGGACATTCATGGAAACATTAGGTTTAGAAGATTAATGTGTTATAAATTGTGCTTTAAAAAGTTGTCTTTTATGATTTATTTTCATTCCAGTGCTTATGAACAACACCAGGGGCAAGTTCCTTGCTGTGTGGTTTTAAAATCACAGATATGTAAATAATGAAAGATATGAATTCAGCCAAGCTAAATGAAGCTACACTCGTTAATCAAAGTCAACTGTTAAAATTCGCCAAAGATCTTGAAGCTGGCTTTATTCTTGGTACTATGAGTACTTTTAGTACTGTTTCTCTTTCTTCCTTCCCCTTAATTATAGGAATTGCAAACAATTATAGTTGGATATCCACTTATACTGAAAAGATCTAATTTTCCATTATTCTCACCCTCACTTACTTAGCTCCAGTCCCCTAGTCTCCTCCTCTCTGGCGAACACACCATGTACACACTCCAGAGTGTTTGTACTACTTTTCTTTCATACCTGCATGATGAATCTCCTCAGTTCTCTGCTCAAATGTTCATGCATCAGTCAGATATCTTGAGATATCTTGTAAAAACAGTAATGGGGGGGGTAGTAACCGATATTTTTCATTTCCTGCCTCTCTTTTTCATCTTTTGTTGAACTTTTAAAATAAATACTTTTATTGGGGGCCCTTACATCTCTTATCACAATCCATACATTCACCAGTGCATCAAGAACCTTTGCACATATGCCGCCATCATCATTTTCAAAGCTTTCTCTTCACTCTTGAGCCCCTGATATCCGCTCCCCATTTCTTCTCTCTCCCTCCTCAATCCACCCTCCCTCGTGAACTCTTGATAAGTTATAGATTCTTATGTTCATATCTCACATTGTTGTCTGTCTCCCCTCACCAACTTTTCTGTTGTTTGTTCTCGTAAGAAGGTTATAGGTTGATCTTTGTGATTGATTTCTCCTTTCTCTCCCCACCTCCCCTAATTTTCCTGGAATCTCTACTATTATTTTTGGCCCTGGGGTGGGGGTGAAGTTATCTGTCCTGCATTCCCTGTGTTTCAGGTTCTTGTCTGTAGCGGTGTGCATATTCTGGTCCAATCCCATTTGTAAGGTAGAACTGAGGTCATGAGAGTGGGGTAAAGGAAGCACCAAAGAGCTAGAGAAAAGTTGTATGTTTCCTAGGTACTATGTTGTACTCTAACTGGCTCATTACTTCCCCCTGTGACCCCTCTGTAAGGGAGGTCCAATTGTCTACAGATGGACATTGGGTCTCCACATCATGTCCCCCACCCCATTCACCTTGGGTATGATTTTGTCCTGGGTATCTGATGCCTGGTACCTGATCCCATAGATACCCACTGATGATATAAGCTGATGTGTGAGACTTCAAGATGTTCATGGAAATTTTTTAAGATCCCTCTTTTTTCCAATAGTTTTATTGGCATATACTTCACATATCTTATCATTTAATAGTTCAATTATATTGGGAATTCTCACCTCAATTTCAATAACTTCCCTTGCCATTCCCTAGCCAATATTAATTCAGTTACTGTCTCTACTAATCCTTGGTTTCTTCTAAAGAAAATCAGGAAAAATATAAACAGGAAGCAAACACAAAAATGAACAACAATGCCAAAACAAAATAGAGAAAATCCTAAATTTTTCAAAATGGGGATCAAATGGCAAGGTGTCATTACATTTTAATCTAACTACATCTGTCATAATTGATTTTATAATACTCTCTGTCAGTTAGAAAGTCTATAAACATCCTTGGATTATGGTCAGAGGGAATTCACAGGAGGTGAAATCCATGTGGATGCCCTGTAAGTGAATTTTAGGATTCCACCAGGGTCTATGACCTTCTGCAAATCAGGTGTTCAGAATTTAAGCTCTGATGTTATCCGCTCCTCTGGAGTTGGATGTTTTTATGTACGATTCTTATATTAGACAATGGTGTTCTTC
>PVJH01010606.1:0-73251 GCA_004026705.1 Nesogale talazaci | reverse complement strand
CTCATCTAGTATGGAAGCTCTGCTGAAGCCTGATCAAACACCAGCTCAACCACTGCCGTGGAGACCTCACCCGCCTGGAGGAGAACGTAGGGCTGTGCATCGGTCTGTCTTGTGAGTCAGTTAGTCTTTGCAGGAGCCTGGGCTTTCTCCCAAGGAGCCCACCGCACATGGACCCACTGCACCCACTAGCATGGACTCACTAAGACAGCACCCACCGTTAACTCTCGGCTAGGGCCTGTGCATGAGAGGCCCTGGCCAGATGTCCTGCTGGGAAGGGGTGCTAGGATTCAGGGCACCTTTCAAAGGAAACAATGCCAGGACAAGACAAACCCTGCAAATCTGAAGGGGCCCCGGCCTGGTACTAATGACACCATTCACGGACATGTGAGCACAAGGAGGAACGTTTCTGGGAGGACTCCGGCTAGACATTGCCTCACTGAGAGGCCACCCTCATTCCTACTGCCTCACACCAGCCCCTCACCTCCCGACATCTGTGGCAGAGACTCTGACGTTGGCAGACTTCTTCAAGTCTGGGTGCACGTGGGCGAGGCTCCCTCAGGGGGATGGGTGTTCTGTGCTTTCCCACGCTCCCACCCTCCCCCATCTCAAAGCCTTTCTGTTGTTGTCAGTTGGTTCTGACTTGCAGCAGAAAGGGACATGGCCTGCTTCTGCTTATCCTCACAATGGATCTTCTGTTGGGTACCATTGCTGTCCCCAGTGCGCCCATTCCTCTCCTCCAGAGTCTTCCTCTAGTTCACCGACCCTCCGCTTTACCAAGGAGGGTTCTCTTCTCCAGGACTGCTCTCTCCTGACGATGTCTCCAAAACATGAGATGACGTCTCACCCTAGCTGCCTCTAAGGAGCATGCTGGCTGTACTTCTCCCAAGGATGCTCCTGCTTTAGAAGAAAGCCCTTGAGGAGCAGTGGAAGAGAGATTGGCCAACCCCACATTGCAGTCTCAGCACCTGGACCCTTCTTGGGTAGTTGCTAAGGACACAAAGTGGGAGAGAAAGGAGGCTGCATCTGTTAACACTCGCTGCTGCTATGGTCAGGGGTCCAGGTGGCATAGGGGTTGCTCCTAGGCAAGGCCAGCAGTTCAAATGCACCAGCTGCTCCCTGGGAGAAGGATAGGGCTTCCTGTCCCATAACGAGTTAGTCTCCGAAACCCTCAGGGGCAGCCTTACCCTGACTTCCAGGATCCCTCTGAGTTGGCATTGACATGTTTGGTTGCCATTATCAGAAGTCCTGGAGGCGTAACAGGCTATACCCGGACATGCCAACCAGAAGATCAACAGCTGGAGCTCACTACCCCTCAGAGGGAGAACGACGAGGCTGTCTGCTGCTGTCATGAAGAACAGTCTGGGAAACCCCCCAGGGGCAGTTCTAGCCCGTTTCCCAGCCACAGTGAGTGGGAATCAGCCTGCAGGTTGTGAGTGAGTTGCTACTGTATGCTTCGTGGCCCATGGGGTTCATGCAGGAAGGGGAGCTTCCTGTCCCTCGGTGCTCCTGGGTGCCTGTGAGTTGGGGACCGCTATGGCTGCTGACAAACTGGGTAGACACTTGACATCAAAGTCATCTGTTAAAAGGCACGCAGAAGAAGATGAAAACCACACGCCTTGAACCACATGCCTACCCTTGTCCAAGGAGAGAATCGACAAGAGCAAGGAGTGGAAACCCCAGCACTGCCTCGTCGTCACCCACCCCCCCCCGCCTCCATGACCAGGACACCCCAATGGGCAGCCACTGAGAACAAAAGGCTTATTAAAACACAGCCGAGTCGGATTCTGAAGGGGACCACACACAAAAATGCCATTTCAATTTGAATATTTTACTGAAGCATGAAATAGCCAGGGTCTGATTGCAATTTTAAGACAAACACCCTAATCTGTCTATTAGCAGAGCGTGCAGAGGCCATAGAAAGAAACAAGAGGGAGACCCTTCCTTGGATGTCCAAGTTGATCCCCTAGCCCTGTGAAAGCACGTGCACCCTCTGATCCTCCTGGAGGTGGTCCCGGGAGAAGGTGTCTGAGACAGAAGGGAAGGGGGACTCTTTGAAGTCTGCATCCCTCTAGTTCACAACGGTCTGCCCAAGAGAGCAGTTAGAGATTGCCTAAGACAAGGCAGGGAGACCCCAGGCCGATTAGGCAAAATAGTTTGGCACCCCTTTACCAGGCAGAGCACCTTCCTCCCCGTGAAGCTGGCTGACCTCTCCGTGAGGGGGACGTGCTAGCCAGCACTTGGCTACTCAGAGGGTTTTCAAAGAGTCAAGGATTTGCCTGTGAGCCCGTCCGCCTGGGTGCATATGTGTGTGTACATGTGTGCTTCTGTGTGCGTGCCCACACTTCTGGCCCCTCTCACGAGGAAACACCCAGACACTGTCCGACCCCAGTCGGCCGACCATTGTCATCTCTAGATGACAATCCCTGCCCACCACCACCACCTAGACTGGCTCCACAGAAGTCCCTCTGCGTGGCCAGCCACCTGCCTTTTCCAGCACGCCAACAGTCCGTGGTACTCTAGTTTCCTTGCCTACACGGTTCGTCTCTGGCGAACACAGCACAGAAAGAGGAAAACAAAAAGAGAGAGAGAGAGAGAGAGAGAGAGAGAGAGAGAGAGAGAGAGAGAGAGCTAAACTGCATTCTGCCCCTGGGGCTTGCAAACAAAGAGGGGAAATGCAAAATTAAACCATTAACCTGCTGGTGCTCAGACCCGCTCCGTTCCACCCACGAAGCCAGCGGATGACACGAGTCACTCTCTGGGCTGCAAAACTCTCCTTTCCACCCCCATCGTCCCCGGAATGAGGCTCCGAGCAGAAGCCTTCACCGAGATGGGGTAGAGGGGAAGCCTCCAGCTTCACTCACACCATGCTTTCGAGTACAAAAATACAATGGGGGGGGGGGAATTAAAATGTATGCACACACGTGCCTGCACGCGGGTGCGCGCACGCAAACACACACACACACACACACACACACACACACACATACCTGCTGCACCATTGTGCTTGCGTTCTCCTCCATAAACTTAGCAGCTGGTCGAGTCCCACGCCACAGAGCATCTGCGGCAGAGGGAGCCTCAATCAGGAGCCAGTGTGCGCGCGCTCGCAACTTGGGGATGAGCTGGGTGTTGGAAGCCAGGGAGCCGAGGCCGGCTGGGTGACCTCCCCCTCAACATCTGACTGCTCCCCAAAGCGGCTGATGGGATGCTTCCAGCCAGCCAGGCCTGGCCCATCAATCACAGCTCGCCCCTCCTCTGACTCCTGCTCCTGGCTGGTGAGTGCATCACTGAACCGATGATTACACAGACGAGGGAGAGAGGAAGGGAGTACGCGCTCATAACACACACACACACACACACGCACAAACACACACACACAGCTGAACTCCATTAATAGCTCTTTAAAAACATTAGAAATGCAGTTCTGTGCACTGCCCAGAACTGACATTATATTATTGTTATTATTATTATTATTATTATTATTATTATTATACTAAATATATGGCATGCAAAGTGATAAAACCCACCAGGGAGGTTGTTGCTACAAAGTAGTGTTTGTGTGTGTATGTATATTTATAAAGACAGTGTGGGATTGGACAGCACAGGCAGGATGGGGACAGGATGGGCAGGACTCTGGGAGGTGGCAGAGGTGGTAGCAGAGATATCCAGCGTCCCCTGAGTGTCCGGCGCAGACAGCCCTGTGCTGGCCAGGTGAGGAAGCTTACACCGAGCATGGCAGGGGTGATGGAAACCCCCCTTCTGAGCAGGGCGGCCACAGGGGTCTGTGGTGCGTGGTTTCAGAATGTGGGGTTCTGGTCTTTGCATCTGGTTTGTGGGTGTGTTACTGAATTCATGGTACCCCCGTACATCCCCGCCTGTCCCATCCCTTCCCTGCCAATAGCTGCGGGACTCCAGGTCCTTGTGCCGTGACAAGAATGCGTTTGGAGAGAGGACTCAGGTTGGCCATGTCCCTGCAGGGCGGGCAAGTCCAAACCTTGTCTGAGTTATGCGTTATGAGACCTGAGTTATGAGAACCGTGCCTCCATGCTAGATGTAGCCTATTCCTATGGTCCTGCAGGTCCTGTTTCCTTGATTACTAAGAGAATCACATGCACACACACACACACACACACACACACACACGAGCCGCCCCGGATTCTAGGAACTCCCAGGGCTACTGACAAGGAAGGGATTCATATAGCTAGGAATGTGGTCTGGCCTTTGGGTGCCCCGAACTCTGTGAAGCAAAGACATAATTCAAAGCCTGTTCTGTGTGCTGACAGGTGCCCCAGGTTATCACAGGGCCAGCGATGAGGAACGTGGGGTCCCTGAAGGATTAAGTCTTACTCCAATCACATAGGGTCCAACTCATAACCCAGTCCTAACCACTTCCACTGCCCTAGTGTCCACACAGACTCCTAGCCATGCCACAGTGATCTGCCCCAGAGGGCTTCCCAGATGGTGAGGCTGATGGAAGCAGGTGGCAGCCTCTGTGAGCAGGAGCAACTGAAAGGTTCGAATCCGTGGAGCTGCTGCTGGATGGAAACCACCAGCATTTCGTTTAGCAGTCGAGTGCTTAACCGCCGGACGAGCAACGCTCTTGTAGCTGGTGTCGTGTTGTTGTCAGAGGCCGTCCAGTCTGTTCCGAGCCATAGCAGCCCTACGCATCCCAGAACGAAGCGCCGTCCTTTCTATGGTTCCCATGCCACAGCCCGTTGTGGCAGTCACTGTGTCCATCCATCTCGTGGGGGGGGGGGGGTCTTCCTCTAGCTCATTGTATCTACCTGATAAGCAGATTCACTCACTCACATTCAAGCAATAGGCACAGCGAGTCCCAAATCCCCTTTGGTCCCAGGGCCCTTATAGCCAAGGTAGGCACCAGAGCCCACAGGTGACCCCCGAACTCTCTTGGTGAAAAATATAATGAACAAACAGCACAGGTGTTCCCGTTTCTTGAATGGCTGCCTCTTCCTAGCACTGCGTCTATTCTTATTTCCAAATTGGCAAAACCTGGTACAAAAACCACCCAAACCTACTGCGTCCCAGCCAGTGGTGGTGCAACAGGTGATCCCTCCTCTCCCAAATAAGAGAGGCGGCTCATGTCCCAACCAATGCACACCCACCACCAGCCTGTCAGCCAGCGGAGGCGTGCTCACTGCTGTGACGTGAAGGATCCTTCAGCAGAGCTTCCAGACGAAGGCAGACTAGGAAGAAAGGCCTGGCGACCGGATCTTGAAGAGGCACAAAGAGGCCAGCCACCTGCATTGTATCAGGCAGCATTTGGTGTGTTCGCTTGTGGGTGGGACCGTGATGATTCAGGTTAACTACATGACTCCTCGCGAGGACCCCAAACCCCTGCCTCTTGGCTGGCCACATGCAGCATCCTCCTGGAAGATGGCAGGGACCAGCTGCTTCCCAGATGATGGAAGCCCCAGCCGGGTGAGCGAAATGCCTCCACAATTGCAGTGTTTTCTCCGGTCACATCTTTCCTCTTTCCTCCCCGTGCCCTCCTGGCGGACAGCTTCTTATCGAGGAGGCGCTTTGCTATGAGAGTGGGGATCTGGCTGCACTGGAGGGAATGAACAGGGTTTCTGAGGTGATTAGACTTGTAATTAAATGGTGTAACAGAGGCGAGAGTGAGGGCGAGTGCGGCCGCTCCCAGGAACTCACCTCTCCTGTTGGTCTGGGCAGCGGGACTAGCTCAGGTAGCCCCTGGATAGATTTGTGGTTGTTTGCTAATCCCCAGCCTCCCCGGGATTTGAGGGACAATCTGGTTAAACAGCATTTGCGCCATCTTCCATTTGCATTTCCAATCGCACCCTCAGGAGGAGTCCTCATGCAGCTTCCTTGGCAGGTAGTCTCCCAAAGCGAGGTGTGTTCTCGGCCCCTCTCTGAGAGCCCAAAGCCAGAAGGGCCCGAGGTGCATCCCCAGGCCACGGTGGCTGCTCGCTGTCTTGAAGACGATCCTGATGCATCAGGCCCCATCTCCCGTGGCGTTTTCATTGGCGGTGTTTTCAGAAGACCTTTTTCTGCTCCGCCCTTCTTCATCTGGAAGCTCCATGGAAACCCATCCGGCATCATGGCAACCTGCAAGTCTCCACTGACAGATGGTGCTGGCTAGACAGGAGGCCTATGGGCTAGAAGCAAACCTGGGGCCTACATGCTGCCCTGGATCTGGTACTGTCAAAGGAATTCCGACTCAGAGTGACCGTGTGGGCTGCAGAACGTGGCACTGCCTGCTCCCCAGGAAGCCTCATGATGGTTGCAATGGTTCTTGTTCCAGCCGCCGAGTCAATCCATCACGTCTTGAGAGCCTCCCTTGTTCTTTTACTGCCTCTCCACTCTCTCAAGATGGCATCCTTCTTCAGGGACCGGTCCTTCCTGGAGGAATGTCCCTAATATGTGAGATGAAATCTTCCCATCCTCCCTTCCAACCAGCATTTGGGCTCGGTGCTTCTTCTGAAATGGATTTGCTCCTTCCTCCAGCTGTGCAGACTATGAACAATATGCTTCTCTAGCATCATGCTTGGAAAAGCATGGGTTTTTCTCCAGGATTCTGCACTCACGATCCCACATTTGCCTGTATATGAGGTGACCTGATATACATGCTACAAATAGCATGGCTGCATCATGAGCGTCTTAGAATGCAAGACACCCTTTTGATGTCTCGACTGCTGTTTCCATGGGTATTGCTTGTGGATCCAGGTGAAATAAAACCTCAACCTGAGCACTCCTCTCACTGCTTGCTATGATGTAGCTGATTGTTCCAGGTATGATGTATAAGCAATTGAGTCTTCTTTATATTCAGGTGTCATCAACAAAGAAAGCTGTGCTCTTTGATCTCCACCAGCAAATGTTTCCATTCTACACCGGTTTCAGCAAATAGAGTTGTGACATCTGCATAGCATAGGTTGTTCGATGCTGTCAAGTGTGTTCGGCTCCTAGCGGCTCTGTTGTGGCAGAAAGAAGCACTGCCCTGTTCTGCACTCTCCTGTCCCTCTATTTGATCAAGCACAATGGCCTTCTCACGAATCTACCTCCAATCCTGATGCCAGAGTCTTCTTCATAGAACCCAGCCCCTTTAGCAAGACCCGTTCATCTGCAGAGCAAATCATCTCTGTATGTTGAAAGAGACAACCTTGACATGCCTCTCCTGATTTAAAGGCACGCAGTCCTCCTTTTCCTGTCTGATTGACTGCATCTCAGAATGTGACAATTCTACCACCGAACCACCATGACACCCACTTAATGTTATTCCAGCTCAGAAGTGGAGAACCTGTCTGCCTCAAGAGCCATAAGCTGCTTCTCTTCACAGATAATGGAAGTGTCCTTCAACCCAGGCAAGAAAGCCGAGTGGGGTGGGGTGGGGTGGAGATTAAAAAAAAGACTAAAACAATAGCAACAGCAAAGACCCATGAAAACAAAATTTAGATGGGAAATCGAGTTTGGGGCAGGGAAAAAATACTCAGATATTTAATGATATGAGTCCTTACCACTGCCCATATGTCACCTGGGGAATTATTTTTAAAATCTCAGACATCATCAGAACTGGACACTAGATCTATAGGCTCAGAGTCGAGACGACAGGTTCCAGATGTGTCGGTAGATTCTGCAGAGGAGCCCTAGGCAATCATTTGCACAACCCTGGGAGGGAAGACTCAAAACAGTTCCAGGTCAGTGCTTTGTAAATGAGAAATTATGAGTCTTCAGCTTCTAAACTCTAGCACGAGTAGCCTCACACCAGTATTGTTGCAATTGGGGAAAGCAGGGTGAGAACGGTTGTTCTCTATGAAGGATGGGACCAGGAACACGGAAGTGAACACAGAGAAATTGCTGACTTGAGGGATGCTGTACTTTGTATCCTCTCAAAGACAAGTGAATGGAGCTATTCTTTAAACACTGAAATAAATTAGGCCTCTAAGGACAAGGACAGGATAGTAGGCACCAGCACTGTTTCATGAAACTTTCATGTGGATGAGTTGACACGGCAATGGAAACTGTCTTGTAGATTGTGGTAATTCTTTTTTCCTTTCCTTCAAAATCCACAAGTGAGGTCATGTCTGGTGCTCACGCACATCTAATCTTTGCTTTGTGCCAGAGCTTTGTGATGGGAATCGAGTCTTGAGACACCAAGAAGAGAATGATTGATGCTGATGGAGATGGTCATACTGGTGGCAGTGATGATGATGATGGTAGTGATATTCGTAGTGAGGATGATGGTGATAGAGATAACGGTGGTGAAGAGATGAAAATGACCATAATGATGGTGGTGATGGTGGTGATGACGGTGATGGTGGTAATGATTGATGACAATAATAAGAAACCCTATTTGAACACATCCTGTGTACTAGTCACTGTTCAAAGTACCGACAATACAGCATGTAACCAAAGATCCTTGCCTACATTATGCCATTTAATAAGGATCCAAGGTGCTATCTTTCATGGGAGTTGGACTCACTTGTTTAAGGACCTACACTTGAATTGTATTGCTAGTTATCCAAGTGGGTCAATCTCTCCAGATGCATATATATATATATACACACACACATAGATTGGACTCTTTATTAAAATGTTATCTTACAAAGAATTATATCTCCAATGTGCTTCAATTTTTCTAATGTTTGATTAATAGATTCTTCCATTAATTCATTTGTTTACTTATTTTCAAAACCATTTTGTTGGAAGTAAATACAGATATATCATTCCATAGTTCAATTACATCAAGCAATATTGTACAATGTTTGTCACAATCAGTTTCAAAACACTCTTTTCCTCGTCGACCACTTGACATCAGATCCCTTTTAGCCAGCACTGTATCGCCCAGAAGTCCTTATTTTATTTGCTGTGCCTATATAGGTTCATCAATCCTGCATTTCATATACTGAAAAACAGAAAAAAAACCCATATAACAAAAGCTCAAGAAAGCAACCCCTCAATGACATAATAACACATCTGAAATAAACTCCAATTTGAACAAAGAAAAAGGAAACAAATACAAGAAAACATTGAAAACCAGATCGAAACCAATGTCTATCAGGAAGGGGAATGATGTCAGTTCCTCCAACACCTCCCCTGTTCCCCTGCTCACCCTCCCCCATCAACCCTCAATACTTTATAAATTATTATTATTCTGTCATATGTTACCCTGCCGACACCTCCAGGGGCCGGGGGAAAGGGTGGATGTTTGGAGAATGATGACAGCAGCGGACGTGCGAGGGTTCTTATCACAGTATGTGTATTTCTGTATTGGAAAAATGATGTACGAGTCCCTAATAAAATGATTTTTAATTAAAAAAAAAGGAAAGGAAAGGGGAATGAACTAAGTAGATTTTAACTGTCCACGACAGGTTTATCATTTTGATCTTCTATAGTCATCTCATCAATGCACTCTATTTGGTAACCACTTTCCCCCCCACCCCTTGGTTATGGATAATTCTCTCTTATGTAGAGCCCACAAATGTTGCTAGGGCTCCCACAATCATCCACAGCCCCCTGCAAACCAGACTCTCACAATTGAGGCCCTGATACTATTCCCTCCTCCTTTGACTTCAGATTATAGGATCTGCCATCCTTTGGTCACTGATGTTGGTCTGCTTCTTGCACGTGGACTTAGATAACGACAGATGTATCTTTTAAAGTACTTGCATATGGATTCGATCCTGAGCCCCCCCATGAGTCAATGCACACCCCTTAGCTTCTCCAGCTGCCCTGAGCCACTCCCAGGCATGACTTGCACCACACCCGCCAACAGCACACAAAAAACAAGAATGAGAACCCATACCACCGATTCAATTGAGAGGGACATGTCTCCTTTTCTTTCCCTGGTCACCACAGAGGAGCCCAGAAAAGGGCCACAACGAAAAACCAGCTCAAGAAACAGGCCAACCAAGGAGGGAGGCAGCAGGCTCACTCTCAACTGTCACGCGTCCTCTTTGCAAACTGGTCCAGGATGCTTTCCTGTTTGTAGTCACCAAAAGCAGCATTGAGATGGTTCTTCTAAACTCCTGAAGGCTGAGTGGCAATCAACTATTGAGGGCACTTTGTACAAGCCCAGCACCTTGACATGGCTGCTTCAGAGCCAAGGGACATGCTCTGATCTCCGAATGCATTTGCAGTTTCTCAAGCCAGGGAGGACCCCAACTTGAAGCACCAGGCACTTAAGAAGATGGGTTTTTTCCTCATCATTCTCAACAGAGTACCAGAAGCTCAGGGGACCTTGTCCTGTCCTTTAAAAGCCCCATCATCTGACACAATAAATGCATTTCCATGCCTTTTGCCAATAACGAGGCAAATTCTAGCTCAAGTGTAAGGGCCCTAGATTGAAAGTGCCGGGAGCACCAGAGACTCATGGCTGGGGCGTCTGCAACTTGACTTGATAGCAGGCACAAAATAGAGCCTTCAGGATGTTTCACTCAACTAGAAGAGAATCCCAAGACTCATCCCTTCATCCAGGCTAGTATCCAGACAGTCTCCAGCTTGCCCGCCACTTCAAGACATTCAGGGCAAGGTCCAAAAGTCACACACTGCTCTGCAGTGTTGATACAGAAATGTCCCTGCTGCAATATCCCAACACCATTCAGGAAAGACTTCTCACTGCAAAATGATGCAGCACAGGACGTCCACTCTGAAGGAATGCACCCAAGAGTGGTGAACGCAGGAAGTCACCAGAGTGGCGTGCACTGGTGTCCACCTCACAGAAGCCAGAAGCAGCCCCTGGACAGATGGATGGAGAAGCCCAAAGTAGTGTGCGATAGAAGGTGGAATATGAAGCAGGCATAAAGAAAAACAAACTTGTAGCTCATGCTACAAGAGGGATATAACTCAAAAAACATTGTGCTGAAGGAGATAGGTTAATTGCCAAAGGATAGATATGTATATGACATAACCCAGTAAGCAAGTGTACAGAGTGCAATTTTTTATCAGTGGTTATGAGCGGTGGAAAGGAATGGTGGGGAGAAGAGGCCATGGTAATGGTATTAGTGGTGATGATGGTGATGATGACAATGACAGGAAAGCCTTTTAAAAGACAAACTGTGTGTCATTGTTCCAAGCACCGATGAAACAATCTGCAACACAAAGCCCTTGCCTATATAACTTTTTAAAAAACAATCCACAGTGATATTCCTCTTTCCTGGGAGGTAGTATTTATTCAGGAGGCAGACATATTCTATGGATGGCGTTGAAGATTAGACAGTGCTGATGGGTGATGGTGGTATTTATTGCCTGATTCATGCAGTTGGTACCACCAAATTATACACGTAGAAAGTGAAGAACTGGGCAATGTTAATAAGTACAAGGGAGCGTCAAAAGGTTTGTGGACAAGGGGAATGAAAAGGTCATGGGATACTTTTTATACACTCTCTTGGGTCCTGATGGTGCGGTGATTCCTAGTTGGACTGCTAACTATAAGGTCAGGAGTTCCAAACCACCAGCCACTTTAAAGGAGGGAGATGGGTCTTTCTCTCTCCTAAAGAATGACCCTCTCAATCACCCACAGGAGCACAGCCCCTGTTCTGTGGGGCAGCTATGAGTCAGAATCAACTATGACAGCAAGTTTGTGTTTGATTGATACACACATTTGTAACAATAAAAGCAGGAATAACAAAACGCCATTCAGTGTAAGTCTTCATCTACCTGCAAGTGAGATAGCTGCACATACCCAATTATTGCCTATTTTACTAGTCACTGGTATGCATCAAGTACCTTCAAAGCAGAAGCTCTGTTGGCACAGTGGGTTAGGTGTTGAATTTCTAACTGCAAGGTCAGTAGTTTGAAAATATCAGCCACTCCACAGCAGAAAGATGAGACTCTCCACTCCAGTAAAGTGTTTCACTCTTAGAAACTCTTGGAATCACCACACCACCAGGACCCCACCATCACCACCACCACCACCACCACCACTACCTCCTCCTCCTCTACCACCACCGCCACCTCCTCCTCCATCACCACCACCTCCAATACCACCACTACCTCCACCTCCACCACTGCCACCTCTTCCTCCACTACCACCACCACTACCTCCACCTCTGCCACCTTCATCTCCACCACCACCCCCAGTGTCATTTTCATAACCAAAATGAGTTTCAATGGCTTAAAGGTTGCTCATCCGGCTCTCTTCATTCAAATCCACAAAAGAATACAGGCATATTTTATCATCCTAAATATACCTGGGAACTCTGGTGGTACAGACGTTACATGTTGGGCTATTCGCTGTAAGGTCAGCAGTTCAAAACCACCAGCAAAAGCACAAAACCCCCAGAGAATGCCAAGTGTCTGTGCCTACATTTGGAAAAACAGGATCCTCATATCCAATTATGGAAAGAGAGGTGCATATCAAAGATTCCAGCAAAGGACATGTGGTCAGCCAGTGCCAGGAGTGGGTCTCAGTGTCTTAGACAGATGTCCTGGTTTCCCCCACATCTCTCTGCAACCACAGAGGCCGCTCCACCCACACTAAAGACTATACAAGGGTGTCACCAATCAATATTTCTTTCTTTCCACTTTATTCCTTTCCAAAGCAAAATGCCTAACCCTAACCCTTGGCAACTCCATAGTTTTGAAGGAAAGTAGCATCACAAATTAAGACACGGGGGACTCCCAACCACCTCAACATCTCTTAAAGTGTGTTTACAAAGCAACCTTCCGATCCTGTTTTGAAGAGGCCAGCGTCCTACACTCAAATAGTAGGATTGCACATTCTATCAGGGCAGGTCCTTGTCTGACTCATCTTTAATGTTTCTCTCTCTTTCATCCGCATTGCATGCTCAGGTGTCCGACATGATAAATATCTGTTGGCTTACATTCACTTCACTTGTAGAAAGATGTCTAATCTGGTTATTGCAACAGGCAGAGATGATAAAAGATGACCTTGTCTCTCATTGTGTGCTGCATAAGTTTGAGCTGCTAATAGTTTGCCAACTAGGAAGGGGGAAAAAAGGCTGTCATGAAATGAATTATAGTTGGACTTGGAAGAAATGAAATTAGGAGAGACTGCCAGAAAGCAAGGGCAATGAGCTATTGAAATCGGCATGGAGATGATATTCCTGCAATTGTTTCAGCAACTAAGTCGTAAGTGTCTTCTGGAGGTTCTGGGTGAGGCTTGGAGATGATGGTGGCCAGCAGGTCAGACATGGTCCCCATCCTGCAGAGCTACCCCTGGCAGGAGACAAGGACTAATGCAGGGATTTGGGTTGCAATGCAGTGTGTGCTGGGACAAAAAGGAGCTAAAGGGGGCTTTCATGTCCCCTAATGAGCATCAAAGAAGGCTTCCCAGAAGAACTGATGTCCAAGCAAAGAACAGAAAAGGGGAGCTGGAATGTTCCAGGTGGACAATACAAGGGGCATCTTCTTGCAAGGCTACCATAGAGGCAAAAGACCTCATACCTGGAGGGGCAGACTCCATGAGAAGGGAGAGGGCAAGATAGCGTAAGGCTTCAGAAGAAAAGGGCTTACAGAACACAGGGTTAGTATAGAGACCAACAAGGGACTGGATTGAAAGGTCCTTACCAAATCCAAACCCCAAACTCGCTGCCTTGGAGTCAATGCCAACTCCTGGTGATCCCATGGGGCAGGGCCAAGCTTTCCCTGTTGTGTTTCTGAGGCTGTAACTCTTCGCAGGAGTGGCAAGCCACTTCCGGGTCTGCTCTCTTAAATAGCACATATCCACGCCACACCTCATGGAGGAGGTCAAAGTCATTACGGGGAAATCCAAGATATTCACAGATGTGTCCAGGGAAGTGGGCTAACCGGGGAAGGAGGAAGGTGGGAAGAGAGAGGGAGCTGGCCATTGAAACTGCAGTCTCACTGGCTCTCCTGAAGCAACCTACCTGCTTGACAGGCACGAAATAAGCAGAGAGGGGTGTTCACCTTACACGAAATAGAGGAATTGATAGGGTTCTCCTCCTCTTCATCACCAGCCTTGCAATAGCGAGGCAGCAGATGAAAAGACACTGGGGGCGTATACATAGTCTCTCTGCATCTCATGGAGCACACCACAAGGCAAGAAAAACAAAATAGATATAGTTCATGCCCATGTAACAGAATAGAAGACAGAGAGCCCCTAGCGTGGTACCACACCCAAGTTCACACAGTGAATCCATGTTTGAGTTGAAATTTGGGCCCAGATACCTTCATTGCATAAAAACGGCTTCCTGGGATTTTAATCCGCCTTGTATTGTGGTGGTTTTGTGCTATGGAGTCAGTTTTGACACAGAACAGAACCAGGCACTCTTGTCCTGTGCCGGCCTCAGAGTCCTTGCTATGTTCGCAGTCCCTGCTGTCAGTTCTTGTCATTGGGTCGGATCACCTTGTTGAGGATCTTCTTCTTTTTGGCTGACCTTCTAGGTTGCCAAACATGCCCTTTTCCAGAGACCTGACGCTCCTGATAACAGGTCCGATGTACGTGAGACAAAGTCTCACCATCCTGGCTTCTAAAAGCACTCTGGCTGTACTTCTTCTGAGACAGATTTGTGTGCTCTTCTGAAAGTCCATTATGCACACTTAACTTTTTTACCAATACCATCATTCAAAAGCAGTGATTCTTCTCTTCAGCTTTTCCTTGCCGTTATCCAGTTTTTGCCAGTCATGGCTCACGGCTTGGGTGAAGCACACCTAGGTTCTCCAAGGGACATCAGTGCTGTGTAGCCTGTGAGAGGTCTTCGGCAGCACACTTGTCCAGTGCCAGACATCATTGGGTTTCCCAACTGCTGCTTCCATGATGGTGGGGCCACGTAGAATGAAACGCTTGACACCGGGGGTCTCTTGTCCATGTGGCTTCTTGGTGCCTGTGTGGGGGTTTCATTTTTTATTGTGTTGAAATATACTCCAAAAGGACAGTTGTTGTCAGCTTTGAGCAGATAAGTGCCAGGAGTCTTTTTCACCTCAATGAGCTAGGTTGGGTCATCTGCTGGGTCAATAGCTTTGGCTGTGTGGTGCAATGAACTTGAGCAGATCACAAGACAAATAAACATGGGCATGAAAACTGGCACCCCAAGTGACAGGACCTCTTATCAGAAAGGGGAAAGGAAAACTGTTGACCTTACACATCCACATAACTCAACAAAGAGCAAGAACACCAAGATGGACAATGGTGTGCATATATATTAGCATATATATTAATTTCAGAGGATTAAAACCAAATCTTCAATCTTCTTGAGTGAGGAGCCACGTTCAGAAACTGCCCTGTTTCCAACACAAGGGTCTTCAAATTCACGACCTTCAGTTCACCATATTTAGGTCACCCAGGCTCAGCAGGGTGAAACTATTACTTTTCCGTGTGTTCTTTTACTGACGTCTGATGACTGAATGCTGAGCTGAGGGGATCGCAGGTGGCACAAAAGCAGATGGGATTTAGTATGATGCAAGCCCGTAGCTGTCAAGATGGTGCCATGTTAATAATGACAAGACCAAGAGCACACCTTTCATCGACCCACTTGGAGAGTGAATGAGCTGAGCGCATGGACCGTTTGTCCCCACTGAGGACTCCATACCCAGCACAGGTGACTCTCACCCCACACCCATCTTCTTGGCCAGCTCAGAGTGCTTCCCCCTGCCTGGTCCCCATTCCGCACAATAGAAGCATCAAACCCAAGATAGCCTTGAACGACACATAACTTCCACTTTACCAGATCCCGACAAAGCTCCCAAGGCTCAAAGAATGAATCTGTCTAAAGCGCCTGTTTGGGGACAGCAGAGGTAAAAGGCTTTTAAAAGCTTGCTTTAACTCCGTGTGAAATCAACTGACTAATATTTATACTGGGCCGCTTTCTGCACAGATGAAGCAAGTGCTCCACAAATAGCCGACAGAGCTCAGCCATGTGCGGTGCGTGAGGTCAGTGAAGAACCTTGAACAGCCTCCAGCAGGCAGGATGCTGAGGGTACCAGCAGACCTACCGTGTGAGATGGAGCACGCAGACGCTCTCTATGCGATCAGAGAGGGGGCTTTCATTCATTCCTGCGATCATTTATTCAAGATGCACTTCTGACTCTATCTGAGGCCCTGGGAGATGCGTGAAGCGCGCTTTCATCTATGATACCCGACTGCTGGCTGATTCTAAAGAAGCACTTACTGTTGTATGCATCTAAGAACTTAAGAGAGGAGGAAGCCATTCTCTCCCTGATCAACTACAGATGCAAACTGGGATCAGGAGAGCGGTGGAGAATCAGGGATCAAAGTGAGCTTCGCAGGTTTTATACGAGCACATTATTCTGGGGGCACAGAGGGGGCTCCTTAATTTGGAGAAGGTGGGTGCCCTGCAGGAAGGGATCCTTCTGGAAGGGTCTGCCAGGGGAAGCTGAATTAGAAGGATGCCTAGGGCAGAAGGAGAAGCATGGGGTTCCGGAGAAGGATTTGCTGGTGGACAGCAACCCCACCCCACCCACCCCCCGCCCCAAGGTTGTAACAGAGAATGGAAAGAAGCCTGGTGGTGGGGGAAATGTAGCACAAAGGGGCTTGAATTCCATTCCTTTCCATAATGGAAGGACAGTGGGAAACCATTCTGGGCACTGGCGTGGCAGATTTGTGCTTCAGAGAGGCCACTCTGATCATAAAATGGCTAATGGGCATGAGGGAAGAAATGGGGTGGGGTGGGGGTAGGGTGAGGGCAGGGAGGGCAGAGAGCAGGTGAGCACAGCCCTCCATCAGAGAGAGACCAGTGAGGGGTGGGGCACGAAGGACACTGGGTGTCAGAGACCTGTCCCCAGAACGATGTCTCCTGCATCAATCAGAGTGAAAACCTCTCCCACCCTCAGCCTTTTCCCATCCTTGGGTTCCTATGTCCAATGCGAAACAAAACAGGCATGTCTCAGAATTTCAAATGCTTCACTCTAACAGGATTTCAACTCCCAGGGATGGTGCTCACTCTTCCCCTCCCCCCCAAAAAGAGATACAATTTGGAGCAGTCACATGGCCTGCAGGAACAAGGACCCTGTGCTTGTGTTCTCGAGTCTTTTCTACCAGAACAGTAACTCCCCAAAGCAACCTCACTGCCACTGTGTTGATGCTGAGCTCATAGTGACTCCCAAGACAGGGGAGAACTGCCCCTGTGGGTTTCCAAGGCTGGAACTCTTTGTGGGGGTGCAGAGGTTCATGTTTTCCCCCAAGAGGTTTTGAACTGGTAACCTTGCAGTCAGCAGCAGTCTAACATGTTACCCCTAGGACATTGGGGCTCCTATGAGAACATGAAAGTGGTTAAATGGAAAAGGAAAAAATAAACAAGGTAAGAATAAGAACAAACCATTTTACTAAAGTTGCACTGTAGTTGTATAAATATATTCAAGCAAAGTGAGACCTCTGACCAACATTAAACAGGAAAAAAAACACTTGAAAGCACTTGAATTGCATGTTCGGAGAAGGTGGTGACGAGGATGCTGGAACAACAGTGTTCATGCTCTCTACTTGCAAAGCTTGATATCTTAATATATATCACACGTCATCTCTGTGCCCGATATTTTCATATCGCTAGGGGATTTTAAGTATTTCATCTAGGGGCTATATAAGTAGATACAAATACATACAGGGGCTTCAAGAAGTTGGTAGATAAATGGCAATAAATTCATTCTCCCATGAACCTTTTGAAGCCCCCTCCTCTGCATGTGCACATTCTGTATGTGCATGGAGACATGCACACATGAAGACAGGGAGAGATGAACAGAAAAGCATAGAGGTGTGTGTGTGTGTGTGTGTGTGTGTAGTAAGGGAGAGGGAGACCTTTTTTTTAAGTGCTGAGAGGATTCAAAATAAAATTCTCCAGCAGTAATGTCCATGAGTTTCTGCTGATTGAGGAGCCCTGGTGGCACAGCAGTTAGGAGTTGGACTGCTCACCACAAGGTCTGCAATTCAAAACCAGCAGCGCCTCTACAGGAAAGGGATGGGGCTTCTCTCCGCTCCTGAGATGAAACCCACAGGGGCAAGTCCACCCCGGTGTATAGGGCCTCCATGAGTTGGCAGGGGCTCTGTGGCAGTGGATTTGGTTTGATTATTTTGCTGATTATCCACAAAATGTTTCCGCGTTCCTTGACTAGGAAAGCAAAGCAAAGCAGAGAGCAGGGTCCTTAGCACGAGTTAAGAAGCTCCAAGTCTCTGAAGGGAGCGTCTGCTGGGCCTGCGAAGGCAAGTCCTTTCCAGAGGAAGAAGGGCTGATGGCCACAGATCGCTGTGCCCTTTGGCACGTGGGTGTTGCAGGCCACCTCTGTGCACTGGCAACAATAGCACACCCTCCTCCATGGGGTCTTTTGCAGACTAACTTGGATAATTGTCTGTTTTCCCTGGTACTAGACTTAATCTGTGATAAGCGTGGAATGCCTATTTGTTAGAGTGATTAGGATATCTGTGCTATAATGGTTTTGACAGTTATTTGTCACAGAGCTAACCCGAGTGATAATGTACGTAAAACACGAGTGAGGGGAAAAAAAACCGAATTCCATCAAAAACCAACCTAAACTACCTATCCATCAAATTAGTGCATGATGGCTATACTGCCTTGTCTCCAGGTGTGAATGTATCCTGACATCTCTCTCTGAAGGCCTGCTTCCGTTACACTGAGCCCCACCCAGGTACACCAGGGTAATCTCTCACCTCAAGACCCTGCACCTAATCTCAGCTGCAAAGTCCTTGTTTTCATATGGCGTAACATCTCCACGTTCCTTGGTATTAGGACACAGACATGTGGGTGGGATGGCTAGGACATGATCCAGTGTACCAAGAGGGTGAGATTCTCTGGGAGAGCTCTGCAACACAGCAGGGATCACAAAAAGTCTCCACGTCCATGATGCCTAACATAACTAGCCACACACTCTGACTGAGTCCCCAAAGGTGGGGGGGGGGGCGCAACATAATCGAGGAGCTGGTTTTTAATTTGCTTTGATTTTAATTAATTTAAAAAGCCGCCTGTGACTGGCGGCTGTTGTATGAGGCGGGGGAATTCAAAGGTGGGATTACTCAGCTCCAATCACATGCCAAGGGCAACGATTAAATTATGATTTGGGAGAAATGTAGGTTCTTGCACCACATAGCCATTAAGGTATCATTGTGCTGTGATATTTGCGCATGGAAAGCAGGCTTAGGATGCTTGCTTTTTCAGGACCAAGGACAGAAGCCCCATGATTGTTCTGTTGCTTTTTTATTTTTCTTCACGCTCTCCTGTCATGGAGCGGATTCTCACGTGGAAAGGCCCTACTTTTTTCAGCTTAGTTTTCTTTAATCTACATCCTCCTGACTTGGATGTTTACAGATACTTGCTATGGCATTCTAACTGGCAAAGAAGTCTCTAGCGACTACGTTTGAGACCTGTTTGGTTTGCGCTGGGAGCCAGGACCAAACACTGGCGAGGTCATGGTAGGTGGTGAGTAGTTTGCTTGCTGGTATGTTTAAAACTGGTTCCATGGTACACGAGACCCTCACACAGGGTCTACAAGGTCCCCAAAGGGAAGACAAGTATGAGATCCAGTGGCATAGACTATACCCAGCTGATGGCATCCTGTCCTTCTGAAGCTCTGGGAGTGAGAAGAAACAGGAAGGCTCCAAGTCTGTCGTGGAGAGGGGCATGCCAAGGCCTTGGCAGACCACAGACTCAAATAGCAAAGAAATGAGGGGACCTGTTAGGAAAAAGGTGAGGGGGGGCATGTCCATATCAGAGAGGGAAGAGGAGGGAGGGAGGCAAGAGGGAGAGAGGGGAGAAGGAAAAGAAAGAAGGGAGAAGAAGAAGAGGAGGAGGAGGAGGACGAGGAAGATAACATGAAGAGGAGGGGTGGAGAAGAAGAGAGCAGACAAGACAGAGAATTGAGCAGAGCCCAGAGAGGGGGAGCAGGGAACATGGTCCGACTTCCCCCAGAAATTCTGAACATGCCATCACCTGTGTCTAGTCTTTGGTTGGCCTGGTTCAGCACTCCGCCCCCCCCCCCCCCCAGGACTCTTGTGCTCACGAGGGAGGCATATCCGGACCAAACCCAGAGAGGAGAGTGCAGACGGACAAAGTAACGAATCAGAGCTGAGAATCAAGCAAATAGTGACAGATGGAGGTTCAGTGTAGACGGGACCCTGGAACCAAGAGAGGCAGTAACGCAGCAGCACCAGGCAAGCACAGGTGTGTCAGCGGGGGAGTGTGGAACTGGCTGAAGAGCTCAGGTTGTAGTGCGTTGCGTGTGTGGGAGGGGGAGAGAGGATACTCGAATTCAGGGCCAGAGTGGGTGGGGGACAAAAGAATCCATATCTTGGTTTCTGCAGAATCCCCCAGTTGGTAGAGCTGTCGACCTTATGACAGGAGAAGGCTCCAGTGCATACTGCTGCATCCTTAACCCAATGAAGTCTATTTTCACTGTCTGCCAGAGCAGTTCAGAAAGATATGTGAATACCTTTTTAATATGGGTGATGATCATAGAGATTTTCCATTACCCAATTCATCTTTTAGGTCACCAAGAGGAAAGAAAAATGTCCTGTCCCAAGGGTTCCTGGTAAAGACAGATTGAAACCAATCCAGGACAGAATAAGGAGGGGCTTGTGCAAGAGATCAGGCTATGAGTATATGAACGTGCCTCTGTCTCTGCAGAATGAGGATGTTTCATTCACTTAGACTAAATAAGGCATGAGGAATAAGGTAATGTTTACAGAAGGGTCTCAAGGTGTCACACACACACACACACACACACACACCACCCACTGCCTTCAAACCCACTCAGAATCATACACACACTCTAGGACAGGGTACAACTGCCCCTTTACGTCTCTGAGACTTTCAATCTTTACAGAAGGAGAAAGACTTATCTTTCCCCTGGTAGGTTCGAACTGCTGATCTTGGGGTCAGTAGTTCAATCTGTAACCCACTACACCACAAAGGTTCCTTAGAGAAGTTATCAAAGATCCAAACATCAAAGTGCTGTAGGAGATAGATAAATATCTCATTCAGAAATTTAACCTTGAGCGTTGGTGATACTATTTTTTTTTTGGCATCACTGCCCTCTGGGGGTCATGGGAGCTACCCAGGCTTGCTGCTGCTGTATTTGAACTGCCAAGCCAGTGGGCCACAATGCCACACTCAATCACTACGCCACCAGGGCTCAGCCTGATGATACTATTTTTAATTGTTGTAAATATGTTAAAAATCTCCGAATTGAGAAAACAAAGTTTCTCTTGACCCAATACAGAGATGAAGGGTTATATGTAGTCGATGTAATCTCCCGAAGGAACCATGCTAGAAAGACTACACACCCCAGTGCCTCAGAGGTCCAGCATTTGGTGGACAGGTGTCAGCACACAGGTGATACTACAATGCACTTGGAAGAAAGGACTGGCAATCTTATTCCAGAACATAGCTGATGGGAACTCTGGAGATCACCAGGGAATGGTGTCTGATACAGCTCTCGAAGATATTCCCCTCGGTTGAAAGGACTGGGAATACTGGGAAGTCCGGCTGGGACAGACTTGAGCATGGACTGCCACAATCTTGAAGATCCTGTGGCATCTCATTCTCTAGTAAGTTCCCCATTGGCAAGATCCAACAGCCTCGCCTGCCTCTCAAATCCAATGCTGGGCTCGTGGGGCTAGAGGGAGTGGACCGTGTTGCCTAGCCATCTCCGTGCTGATGGCTCCTCCCTGGGAGAGAGAATATGTGAACCCAAGTTCACCTCCAAGGGGGAAAAGTCATTGTGTATTGACACAGTATCTCTATACATGGTGATATGCATAATGAGCGAGCAAGAAGGAGCGATAATTATTCCCCATCGATAGACACAAACGGAGAGTGTGGCTGCCTTATCCTTTGCATGCCTTCCAGACCCTCCCCTCCAATTAAGAAGGCAGCTGGCTGGCTAAAAGGATTTGAACTGCACACAGCCAAACCCGAATCGCTGCCCCTGCGCGGCTGTGGGAGGGGCAGAGTGCACCAACAGAGATGCCGCAAGTCCCACAGTGCCAAGGCTCCCACCCAGCAGAACACTGAGCCCCTCTCGCCCCCACCAACACCGCGCTGCAGCCCCCCAGCTCTCTGGAGCAGGCAGCTCCAAGATCCGAAACGGCAAGCCTATTATCATGACCGTCTGTGCTCTCAGAGAAACAAAGTGTCATTCTTTTCTCAGTAATGAGAAAAGCATCTGCCTTGAAGAAGGAGAAAAAGTCAAATCAGACGTTTCTGCCAATTTATTTTGGCCCGGACGAAGGAAGGAGGTTTTGCAGGCTCTTGTATTCGAAAGCCTGCCCCTGGGCCACAAGGCAGAGAGGTTCACTAAGTGCAGCTCGGACGAGTTTAAAGGGACCATGAAAGGATCATCTGGGGGCCTGGGTATCAAGTCCCAAGGATTTCACCCAGGGAGCATCCTGATGGTGGGACACGTCATTCTGCTTTCTGAAGCCACCACGTGGTGAGGAGACTTTACAGAGGGGCACAGCCGGGAGGCACAGAGCTGCCACCTGGATGGTTGGCCCACAGAAGAAAGGACCAGTCATTGGTTCCCTTTAAGCCTTGCAGACCCCATGGGGAAGAAGCACTTTGCTCCCAGGGCTAGCTGTCGATCTCACGCCACGGGCACCTCACAGTGACACACTGGGGATTCAAGATAAGAAACCTCTTTCTGCCCTCGGGCTCAAGTGTTGCTTTTGTTTTTTTAATATCAAAAATGGTAAGCAGAGCTGCTAACGCAAAACAAAAGTGAAACCAAACCACACCGGAGAGCCCATTGTCTTCAAGTCAGTTCCAACTCATGCCAATGCTGTAGGGGAGAGCCAACCTGTCCCATGGGGTTTCCAAAGTGTCCCCTTCAGAAAACCAGACAGCCACTTCTTTCTCCTGTGGGGAGCCCCTGGGCTTCGATCTGCCAATCGTAGACACCACCAGGGTTTTGTAAAAGCCACGTCTACGAAGGAATATGTTGAAGCGTGCACAGCCTCAAGCACTAGGGTTAGGACCAGCATGTACAGACAACTGAGGGGGTATCAACAGATGCAGGAAGCCTTGGTGGGGTTGCGGCTCACACATGAGGCTGCGGATCAAAAGGTGAACAGCTGGTGGGTCTGAACTGCCAGCCTTGAGGTTTCTTGAGGTTGGCAGTCCAATGCATGTACCACACCACATATATATGTGCACGCATATATATACACACATATATGAAAGTGTCTTTATTTTTATAATATGCCAGTATACTTATTTTATGTATATTTCATATACTTATATACTATATACTCAAACACCTATAATACTTCATACATCCCTATAAGATAAATTATTTACTACCCGGTAGTGAGGAGGAGATCAAATGACACCTGCACAAGACCTCTCGCAGGTGCTGCCAAGCAAGGATGGGACTGTGAACACTGAGGACCTCTGACCCAAGCCATGGAATTTTCAATCCCTTTATATGCGTCATGCACTTGCATGCACATATTATGCCTCTGTATGTCTTACACCTTTACTCTATTATATGCGTGTATGTGCACATGGATTTAGAGCTCACCGCCTTCAAGTCGATTCTGACTTGTAGCGGCCCTATAGGATAGGGTTAGAACTATAGGGTAGCAACACTATAGGATAGGGATCGATTAGAACTGCCCTTATGGGGTTCTGAGACTGTACCACTTACTGTGCAGGAGTCAAAAGCCTCATCTTTCTCTTGTGGAGCAAGAGTTCCCAACTGCTCGGCCCACTCCACCCCCGATAGATACTCCATGTGTCTATTTACATGCCTGTATCTTTATAAATGTAAAACATACGTGTCCCATGTGCTGACGGCAAATACACTCCATGTATCTGTTTATGTGCGCACACACACATTATACAGGTATCTGCTGGTATCTCCTTATTCTCTCGTCTCTAAGCACTGGCATGCCTGCAGCCATCCTTTGGTACCCCTTATGTAACCTGTACGTGTTTGGATCCTCAGATGCAGACACGGTCACCCCAAGGAGAGAGGGGATGAGCAGAGGGCAGAAATAGCAGGTGATGCCCCCCCCACACACACACAGATCTCCTTCCTCGAGCCCCCCACCCCCACCCCAAGCCCCATCCCCACCCGTAGGTGGAGCCTCTGCCAGAGCCGAGCGGAGGCCAGGCGCCTGCGGGTACCAGCGGCTGCGGATGAAGATGTAAAGGGGGACCAGCTCATCAATCACAGTCACGCGGGGACAGCCGAGCAAGGCAGGAGGATGAGCGTGCAGCCTCCGCAGGCCGCTCCCGCTCGCTCGCAGCTGAGCTTTAATTAAACATCACCTCCACCGACTTTTGCCCAGGTGCCCCCGCACTCACCGGGCCAGCCACCTGCATCGGAGGCCCCAGCATTAATTAGAAAGGAGGTTCTGGGGAAGGGGGAAACATTCCAAAGGGTGGGAATCCCCAGACAGAAAGGAGCGAGGTGGCCAGAGTGGAGGCTTGCCTTTCCCTGGGACTCAGGGGTGCTGTTCATGCTCTGGCCCCCCGGACTTCTTTCTCCACTCAGGATTCCTCCAAGGAAGCTCCCTGGGGGTCTGCATCAAGAGCCTGGAAACTGTTCCCAGGAATCCATGCCCAAACCAAACCCATGCCCCTGAGATGCTTCTGTCGCACAGTGACTTCATAGAACAGAGTCCACCTGCCCCAGGGTTCCTGAGCCATCCACTACAATGGCAGACCTCACACCCTTCTCCCAGGCAGTCGCTAGGGACTCCTGGCTTCCAACTGCACACCGTTTCTTGCGGTAACAACCACTGTACCACCGGGGCTCCTTGTGCAGACAATCGGGGGTGCTTGGAGAAGCCACTGCAGGCCCCTCAGCGCTACACTGGGGTCTGAGTGTGTGTGCTCACAGGAGGGGTAGGAGGGGTGGGGTGGGGGCTTCCAGTGAAAGGAGGAAGTGCAGTTTGGGGTCCTGTCTGTCCGTGTGCACGGACGTGGGGAGAGAGAGACCACCAGCAGGGGAGGAGTCTGCAGGAGAGAGGACAACCTGGAGTTGGGTTTGTGCCTGTCCCCATTCATTGATGCAGCCGCACTGTATGGGCCACAGGCAATGCTGCAGTGCTGAGTGAAATCAGGACAACTACCGCTGCCTGCACCATGCAAACCAGCGAACACGCAGGTGGAACCAGGAGCAGAGAATGCCTCCAGCTATACGTGCCACGTGATGAGACCAGAGGCAGGAGTTGGAGAGACTTATAAGTATTGTCCCTTGCCTTCATATCAGCTCAACTCAAGATGCCCAGATGTGAGACAGAAGGGAATGGAGCCTGAGCCACTGCCATCTTCACCATCATTCGAACGTCCGAGGCCCTCATTAGGGTTCTGGGACCCTCCCATCTCACATAGGAGCACCGTGAGCTTGAGGGCCTTCTACTTCATTAACCACAACCGCCACCTTCCGCGTGGCATGTTCACATGAGTCTTGCCATTCTCCTTTCTGAAGAGTGCTTGGTCGTCTCCTTCTTCCAGTCAGTCTGTTCATCCTTTAGCTAGTCCACACAATCTCAGCTATTGCATGCCAGCAGTACCCTTCATAAGCATCTGTTCTTCCATCCTCTTCTTTCACTGACCGGTGACCCAAAAGATTAGAGCTTAAGCAAGGCTCACCTTTGTCCTTAGGAAAACCTTAGGAAAACCTTCTCCTTTTGAAACTTGGGGCTCTTGGGCTCCAAGTTTGCCCAGTGTACTCCCTTATGTGACCTCATGAATGCTGCTTCCCCTGGCCAGGGTGTTATTTCACATTGTCCTAGTTAGGGGCCATGGAGTAGGCCCTGACTCATAAGGACTCGATGTACAACAGAACAAAACACTGCCCCTTCCTGCGCCATTCTCACAGTTGTCCTCTTGCTTGAGTTCACTGTGCAGACACTGTATCTGCCCATCTCCCTGAAGGCCTCCCTCTTCCACTTCACCAAGCATGATGTCCTTCTCCAGAGACTGATCTCTCTGGATGACATGACCAAGGTACTTGTGACGAAGTCTCGCCTTCCTTGCTTCTAAGGCACATAAAGTTGCCCTGCTTTCCAGACAGATGTGTCCACGTAGAATAGATTAAGTGGCCTTGTCAATATCTTCTTCTTCATTTACATAGATGGAGGCTGTTAATGATGGTCAACGACGAATCAGAATCAAACTAAACCCCCGGGGCATGTTGGGACTGTACTCTCAACTCCAGGTACAGGAAGCATCAAGTCCAAGGTCTTGGGGGAATGGCTGGGAAGCAGCAAGGAGCAACTGTGATTCAGACAAAATGAATGAAGGCAGGTGAAGCTCAGGGCCTTGATGCTGGGCCCTGGAATTATCCCTGCATGGCTTGTGATTGGGCAGCTCCACCCAGAGATGTTTGCTAGCTGTCCCGCCCATGACAGGACTAGTTGGACAAATATAAACTGTCCACAGAGCATGGAGTCACACACAAAGACCCAGAGGCCAGCCAATGACCTTACAGATGCATTGAACAAAGACCACTGAATAGAGGCCACGGACCCATCTTATAAAAGCCAGACAAGAAACCACTCAGTTCTGCTCTTGCAGGGAGAACATTGTCTCACAAATGGATACTGGGTGGGTGTGGCTGTGTCAATAGCACCTTATTTTTTAAAAAATGAGTAGGCAGGGGAGGGAGGGGGAGGCAAACTTGTCTACAGGTCATTAATTGGGTCTCCACAGCTGCTCCTTGACTTTAAGCCCCCATAGGATGAGAAGAGTTAGTGAGCATCGGAGATAAGGGATTTCACATCCCAAATATGAGTGAGTTGGAGGACATTTATAACATGAGTGCTCTCCACATATGATGCAGATAATGAGAAGAAGATTATTGCATAGGCAGTCTAGAGATCAAATGCCACATTATTGGGTCAATAGGCTCCCCAAGGCCTCTTTAACGTCTTGTAAGTCAAGAATGCTACTCTGAGGACTACGGTGCGTCTGACCCACACCATGGTGTTTTCAGTGGCCTCCTGTGCACATGAAAGGTGGACACTGAATAAGGAAGCTCGAAGATGAATTGATGCTGGTGAGCAACACTCAAAGCACCCTGTACTGCCCAAGAAACAAGCAAGTCTGTCACGGAAGAAGCGAGGCCAGAATGTTCCTAGGAATAAGGATGAGGAGACTTTGTCTGAAGTGCTTTGGTTGTTTTCAGGAGAGATCCGTCCCCGGAGAAGAGCATCAGTTTTGGTAACATGGAGGGGCAGCGAGAAAGAGAAATATCCCGGACAAAATGATTGATTCAGTGGTCACAACAGTGGGCTCACGTGTAAGCACAATGAGAGGCTGTCGTGGCACAGGGCCACTGAGTGTGTCGCAGAGTCAGAATTGACCCAAGGTCCCAGCAGCAGCAGCAGCGGTGGTGGCAGGTAGGCAAGGCCACCCACTGAGCAGCCCACAGCTTCTTTCAAACCTCTTCTCATCTTGGGAAGGAGGCCCTTCCCTGGGGGAGCAGGGAACACCCCACGTGGGCGTTAAAAGCTGCTTCCCCCCAAGACCAACAGTACATCCTGGATTTGCTCACCCCACTCCCTGTCATGTGTTAAAATTAAAAACCACCACCGCCACCACTCCAAGTGGGAGGCAGATGCATTCCGCTGGATCTGAGGGACCTGATTAAGCATGCTAATCCGTTTGTGAAATTCAACCAGGAGGAAATGACAGAGTGCAAGGCCAGCGTACAGAAAATGGCAGCACATCTTCCAGAAATTGACCAGCAGTGGTACATATCGAGGCGAGACCGCATGAAAGGGTCACCTGGTGGAATGCCGTGTTGCGTGCTGCACATGTGCATGTGCACACGCATGCATACATACAAATCCTGCCAGCTACGAACCACATCACAGTGATAACAGTACGCACCTCAGTTTATCTATAAGCCCTTTTCTGGAATCTAAGCTGTGCTTCCAGACAATGGCACTGGAGCCAGAGCGTACATTTAGTATCTTGAGCAAACCCATCCTGGTTAAAAAAGAAAAGAAAAATCAAACAGAACATCAAGATGGATTCATACACAGGAATGGGAGTTCCCATGCAAATGCGAAGGGGAAGGTTGTACTGCACAATTCCACCATGGAAACCCAGTCGCCCTCCCACTTCCAAGTAGTTACCATGCAGCAGGACATCTGACTTAGGCACATGATCTTCTTTGCTGTCTCAAGTTTAAGAGCAATCCTATTCATTTAAGAGTCCACTTAGCCCAACACAAAGGAAGCCAGAATGGCCAACAGGTCCCCATGCCGGCTATGGATGAGAACATCGGAAGCTGCTCAATAGCAAAAGTAATGCTACATTGGTGGTGAGGAAGCAAAACTGAGCTGCCACTGTGGAAGCCCCCGGAGCAGTGACTGAACTTATGAAGGGCACACACCAGGTCAGGGACAGCTCTGCTTCTGTAGGCTGGCTTAAGGAAGCTGAAAGCACATGTGTATCCAAAGACAGGAAGGTGCCTTTCAGAGCATTCCCAATGGCTCTGAGTTGAAGCAAGTTACTGCCCACTGGTGGGTGGTAGATAAGCTGGTGGTGGTAGCCCTCTCCTCTGCTATGGACCAATGTTGTTCAGCAACACCAAGGAGCAGAATGATGGAAGGAGCAGCATCCCAGGAGGGTCACAGGAGCAGAATACCCCAGGAGGCAGGACACGTATGAGAGATGACGTCCAGGATGGTTCTTATTCCATGGCACTTTTGGGGAAACCACAGCGACAGAGCACAGACACTTGCATGCCAACGGTTGGCTAAAATTTAGCATCAGACTATGATCAGGGTGAGGGAGTTGTTGGTGGAGGTGAGAAGGTGGTCCTGATTTCCAAACTGCATCAAACTGGGCACATAAGATGGGTGAATTTTATTGCATGTACATAATGCCTCCATTTAAAAAAAATGCCCACTGATCTTCACTTGAGGTAGAATCTCTTGAGCTGGGAAGCAAGATTTTATTTATAACTTTCTACATCCACCTTGACTAGGTTGTCATTCCTTTGGCCAAATATTAAAGGCATCAGATATTTCAATACTAGGGCTTTCTAGAATGGTCTCCACATTTGCCCAAGAAATATGGACTGAGAGAACCTTCAGAAGTAGTTACATGACTGAAAAAAATCTCCAGCTGATAAGAAGGGATTCAAGTATCAGATTTTAGCACCTTTCTCTGGATCCTAAGCTCCTGATCTTTCGAAGTAAGTCTCCTGCTATAGCCTCCTCTCCATAGCCCTCTTAACATGAATACAAATAACAGATGGCCTGGGTGTCTGAGTCCTCCAGTCAGGTGACCTGACTAGTCAGTTTTTCCGGAATAATTAACTTACGCTAGACTCTTAAAAACACTCATCTCCCAAATGTCAGCCTTTCTCCACCTGTGCAACACAAATGAAATGGTGTTTGGTGCCATCGAGTCGGTTCTGGCTCATAGCCTCCCTGTGTACAACAGAAGGAAACACTGCCCAGCCCTGCGCTCTCTCACCACTGTTCTTATGTTTGAGCCCATGGTGGCAGCCCCGGTGACACAAAGGAATCATGAACAGAAATCGCCCAAAGACCACTGTTCTTCCTCTATCTCCAACCTCAAGCTCCACCCCTTAGGAAGCACACATTGTCCTTCTGAGTTGGCCGAGTGCTCATCTCACTTTCATGGGGAACCATGCAACATGCTGCCCAGTCCTGCACATCCCCACGATGGTTGGTGCCTTGACGCCTGTGTCTCACAGGGCTTTCCTTGTCTGACTTGCAGGCGTAGATCATCAGGCCTTTCTTCTTGTCTGCCTTAGTCTGGAAGCTCTGCTGAGACTTGTCCCACATCATGGTCAGGCGATGGCCTCTAGGGACCAGTATCTGGGGGCTGTGTGGGCCAAGAAGTCAACCCCCCCGATGAATGCAACAATGCCACTGCTGACCTACCAGTGCCCTCTCTCCCGGGGTGGCAAGCTCACTGGGTACAAAGCACTGTGCTGAAGGGTTCCTCAATATCATTTCACTTGCATGAGACCCCTTAAGAGGGGCACGTGCCCATCCTCGTACAATTGAAGGAATGCCACAGAAAGGAAGAGGAATCACTACAGCTCACCCGCGAGGCAAGACCAGGTCCTGCTTCTGGTGCCAACTCGCATGCTTCTCTACTGAACCTCGCTGATGGCTCAGCGAGGATAGGACGCAACCTCCTCTCCTCATCAAGCAGAAGCAAGAGCTGAAACTTCCTCCGGTCTCAAGACAAGTGCGGATGCACGCAGAGGAACGCAGTTCTCATTGACGTGATGAGCTTCAACACAGGGTACCCCCTTTTAAAAAAAAAAAAACACAAACACCGGGGGGTGAGGCATCTCCCTCACCCTCCTCGTTCCCTGGTCAGGCTGGGAGGGCCACATTTTGGAGATCACACATTGTCAGACACCCTATCCAGGAAGAAGTGCTCATTGCCAACCCAACACAGTCAGCCTCGATAACGACAGGCAGGAGCTCCCCAGCTCCCCTTGCCAGCCTTGTTTTTGCAGCTGCCAGAGCTGTACATGGTGTGCGAGATTTTGGGGATGGAACATCCAGAGCACGTGGGAGGGTTCATTTGCATAGAGGTGGGTAGTCAGGGGCTTATGAGCACATTCAAGAACATAAGCAAATGCATCCAAGAAGGAACAGCCCTTCATCAGCCTAAGTCCAGAAGGTCCATCTGCAGAAAGGGGCATCTTGTCACAGCATCTTCTCCTACTGGGGCTCCTGGATGGTATCTACGGAGACAGCCTGTCTCCCTCGAGCTTCACATCTTCACCAGTGTTATTGCTCACGGGTGCCAAAGACTCAGTTCTGACTCACAGCGGCCCTGGCGCTGCACAACAGAAGAGAACGCTGCCTAGCTCTGCTCCAAGCTCACAATTGCTCCCAAGCTCAAGCCCACCATTGCAGCCCCTGTGCCCAACCATCCATCTCGAGGGTCTTCCTCTCTCTCACTGCCCCCCTACTTTACCAAGCACGATGTCCTTCACCAGGGACTGGTATCTCCTAACCACGTTGTTTTCATCCATGGCCTCTTCCAGACCAACCCCAGGCATTCAGAAAGAAGGAGACCAGGGCGAAAGCCATAAAAGGGACTAGAGGGAACTGTGGGAGGGGTTTCACAGGTAACAAGAAGAACAGGAATGAGGATGAGGTTGACTGATGGCTAGAAATCACCCAACGGTTCTGCCGCACGGACGGCAGCGTGGAAACCCCACAGGGCCCCGAGGAGTCAGAATCAACTAGAAGGTGACCTTGACTCCTCTGCTGGGGGACCCCGGACTGCCCAAAGAACAAGTAGATCTGTCTCAGAAGATGTGCCTCCACGGAGCTCCTTGGAGGCAAGGATGGTGAGACTTCTTCTCATGCACCTGGACACGCTGTCAGGAGAGCGCAGTCCCTGGAGAAGGACACCGTGTTGGTAGAGTGGAGGGGCAGCGAAGAAGAGGGAGACCCTCAATGAAAAGAATGGGCCCCGTAGCTGCCACAGTGGCTGGGATGGAAGGACAGTGGTGAGGCTGGTGCAGGCCCGAGCAGTGTTTCCTTTCGCTGTGCACAGGGTTGGTATGTGTCCGAAGTAATTGGATAGTACCTACGGACAACAGCCCTTCAGTGAGCCTGCATGGGGCGGGGGTGACACGTGCCTCAGGTAGCGATGAAGCTCAGGACCAACGCCAGTGCCTGTTCTTTCTTCTTTATAGATCCTGTGTGGTGACAATGTATAGAGTGTTTACAGGCAATAGATCATCTAATAACCAAAGCAGGTCTAACGGGTTGATACGAGGATTGCAAAATGACTTTTTAATGAAACAAGCAACGGCTGTTTGTGCTGTGCGCTCTCATCTGCAGCACTCAGCGTTTCATCTCCAGAATGGAAAGGCTCCCAAGCGTCAGGAGGAGTTGTGCTGGTGCAATGGTGAAAGCTTTCTGCTGCTAACCTAAAGGTCGAAGGGTCAAGTCCATCAGATCTTCTTCGGGTGAAAAATAAGGCTTTCTGGCTTCCATCAAGGTGGACTGTGGTGCAGGTCTATCCCGTCTGGATGGATCCACCCACAGTGGGCTTCAGCTGGCTGAGGTGGTCTCAAGAGGCTAATTGAAGATTGCAGGTCTGATTTCACCCAGCACGGGGCTCAAACATTAACAATGATGCAGGGGGTGGTGCAGGAAAGGCAGAGCCTTGTGCCATTGTAAGTGAGGTCTTTATGTATCTGAACCCATTGCCTGGCAACCTACTTCGCCCCATTGGGCCATGATAAGAAAACTTAGAAGGCACAGTCCTACCCCGACACACTTGCGGCTGTCATGACTTAGAGTCAACTCAAAGGCAACTTTGCTAGTTTGTTTGCTTATCATCTCTGGGGGCAAGTTGACTTCTAGAGTCCCATGCCAGCAGAAAACAAGGTCACGTTAGTGCGCAGTATATTCACTATATTTCACAATAGAGTATCTTTCACCAAAAAGGCCTCTCAATATTTCAACACAGAAGAGGAATTCATATACCAAGTATCTGAAAAGTTTAGCAAGAGTGTATGGCTAACATCACTAGAAATAGATGCATCAATTCTACAGAAACAGCTGCAGAAACACCCACAGGAAGTAGCTACATGGGGTGGAGGCAATAAGAGTTGTTGTCTTTTAAGATTTATAACCCCCCACGTTCCCTGAAGATGGGGGGGGGGTGGTCTAAGTTTGCCTGGTGTCATATTTTATCCTCTGCCTCTGGGAGGGATAATTATGTTTCACTTGAATCATTTACTTTTCAGACCATGTGTGCAGAACCAGTTGCCAGCCAGTCACCTTTGACTCTTGGCAGCTCCCTGTGTGTGGGAGCAGTGCTGGTCTCCAACTGGTTGTCAATCTTTGAGTTTCTACAAGTCAATTGCCAGGCCCTTCTTCTGAGTGGACTTGAGCCTGCAACCTGTCAATTAACAGCCAAGTCCCTTACCCATCTGCACCACCCAAGAACTCCCATGCCTGGAGTGCCGGCTCCATTTTTCAGGAGCCTTGGTAGTGCCACTGGAAAGCTCTGGACTGCAGTTCCATAGGAGAAAGACGAGGAGATGTACGCCCATGGAGAATGTCCTACAGGTTCATTCTGCTCTGTGACAGGGGGTCTCTGTGGGTAGAAATCTCCATGGCAGCAAAAAACCCCAGCCACTCCCCACCCTCTTCCACAGATGGAAAACCTGAGGCTCAGAGAGGGAAGTCTCATGCTTGGCTGGTATAAGACAGAGCTACAATTCACACTCAGAGCCTGCGTTCCACACCCAGCATCTCCCTGCCTGGGGTCCTGGGCACCGAGCACACAGGCATGGCTAGGAAGACTGTTCAGCACTACCTCCTGGGGAGTCTGCACTCGCCCCTCTGTGACGGAGCCTGCCCCCTCCCCTCAGGGGACGCAGGCCCAGGAGGACAGCTTTTATACAAGAGGCTGCTCTCCTTCCCAGAGGGCTCTGCTTCCTCGGGAGGTGCAGAGACTCACAGCAGATCATTAATTATGCCTTCACGCCAATGGTTTCCTGCACCCCCTCGCAGGCATGCCTGTGCCCTGGGAGGGAAGAGGATTTCTCTGCGGTGGGAAGGGGCTTGTGCTTCGGGCTCCGCACACGGCTCTCTGCACAGAGACCACTCATGCGGCACGCAGCCTTGGGGAGAGAGGGGGCCGCCACCGAAAACGAGTCCTTGCTTGAAAGGAGCAGGAGGAGAAGCAGGCTTGCAGCTTTCAAATAGTCAAGAGCATGCAAGTGAGGGAGCGAGAGACAGAGGGCAAGCGCCCGTGATAATCAGAGCAAAGAACCCATGTTTCTATCACAGCCACTTTACTCAAAGTGGGAGAGAGACAGGGCTTCCTATTCCCATAGAGTAACAGTCTCAGAAACCCGCAGGGCCAGCTCTCCCCTGTCCGATAGGGTCACTGTGGGTCAGCATTGATTGCACAGTGGCGCACTAGCCCTCCCAAGGGATGAATGCACTCACGTTCTCATCTACAAGGAGGAGGTGTGGACATGAGCTGGGCACAGACCGGGGGCTACTACCCCTTATCTCCTTGCATCCACCCCAAACAGTTGCTTCTGGGCTGAACCCGAATCATGGTCACTCCGTGCTGCCTGTGTAGGACTATGCTGAATTCTGGGATACAGTTAGCCTGGCTTTCCTTCCTCCTCGGTCTTAGACCATATGCCCTGCTGAAACCAGTCCGCCTTTGGGGACCCTGCCTCCAAGGAACTCCACATCCTGCAGACCTCCTGCCTTCAAGTTGGTTCCAGGTCAGCGTGCAACTGTCTCTCTCTCGGCTCCGGGTCCTATATGTCTCTGTGGAGACAGGCAGCCTCGGCTTTCTCTGCATGTCCTGGGGAAAGCAGGACATCACGGGAGAACGCGTCTTGCCTGCCTCTTCCCGAGACACGCCTCTCGTTCGACAGATGGAGGTTTCAGCTCCAGCCCTGTGTCCTGGGGTTGAAACGGCACTTCATGGGAAGGTACACATATTTGACTGGGAGCCTGTTTCTGTCATTCCTTTAAAACAGCACACACAGAGAGGTTACACACCCAGTCGACAGAAGGCCCCTTTATGTGGGGGATTCCAGAAGGGACAGGTGGCGTAGGTCAGGATTAGAAAAAAGCAACAGCACAGACCTCGATGTCTCCCTCACACTCCGGTGCCATCCTGACAGAGCCTTCCAGTCTGCCACCCCCACCACGACCCTGCAATCCATCTATGCCCTAGGTCCATTTGTCGCCCACGGGTCTCCCTCCTGTCAGGGTCTGGAAGGGGGCGGGAAAGGTGATACTTCTGTGGTGGGCAGCACTCCGTCTAGCTCCTCCTTGTAGTCTGAGGCTGGCCTCCCAGGCCCCAGGATTAAGGCCGAGGCAGTGAACTTGACTTGCATGTTCTCACTGCCATCTTATTAAGGTGAGAGCAGCTTGGGGACCCTGGGAACATGTCACCCAGGCCCTGCCATATGGAGCCAGCTTGGAATCTGTCCAGTTCACTTAGCACACTGTCTCTTCTGGGACGCAGCCAGGCAGCACATTGCAGGGGCAGCAGGGAGCTGCACGGGATGGGGGCAGGGACGGGCTGCTCACATACTGAGGCCTAGCCAGTCTCCCCCGCCAGCCCCCGCCGCTGTGAGCACTCTTCACAGACCCGAGGTGGGACCGGAGCTGCGACAGTGATTTAGGGCTACGTGGGGAAAAGGCCCAGAGATACCGGTATGAATATATGTATTTCAGGAAGACGTAATAAGCAGGTTTCTCATTGTCAGTAGATTCACCATATTTGCATCAATGTCTTATTTCTGCCTTGAACGACCCAAGAGACAAATATACCAATTTTAGCATCCACAAGAAAGCCATTCTTTCCCTATTGTTTTTTCCTGGTTGGTTTTGGGGATTCTCTGTGTGATGGATGTTAAGAGGAAAAGGCAGAGAGTGGGGGCTGGAGGGAGACAAGGGGGCCACTGGCTGTGTGGGAAGGGGCTGTCCACTCCCTGCTCACACTCACACCTGACAGCCGGCATCGGGCCCATGGCCCAGCCAGGGGAAGCCATTCCATGGTGATGGGTGGGAATGAGGTCAACTCCAGGGAGCTCCCGAGAGTACAGCCAGGGCAGAAAATGCAGTCTCTTTGCACTGTGATTGGCACGAATGCCAGAGTCAGTCAGGGTGAAAATGTCAGATGATGTCTCGGGTATTTTGTAGGGAGACCACATACTACTGATATCTCTCTGCCTCTGATGCAGACTTGCTAGAGGTTGGAGTCACGGGGGGAGGGCAGGGGGCACAGAGCAATGGTTGAGAGAGGCCCTTCTGGGAAAAGGAAGGGAGGGATTTCATTTATACAGTGCGCACTGGGTGCCCCAAAACTGAGGTTTCAGGGCACAGCTTTCCGTTGTTAACCCTTTCGAAGGAGAAAAAGAGGCCTGGTTGCCCTGTTCAGCACTGGGATGCTCACGGCAGCGTCGGCAGTTCAGACCTCCAGCTACTTTGCAGGAGAACAATGACGCTGTCTTACCCCTGAAAAGACACCGCCCCCACCCCCTGCACTACAGCGTCAACCTCAACTCACGTTGCTGTGAGCGGCTGTCGCGTTAGTTTCCTGTCATAGTGCCATCCTGTGCAATAGAACAGAACCCCACTCTGCGGCGCCATCCACACGCCCTGTCACTCCATCTTGTGAAGGGTGTTCCTCTTGTCATGGTTGCTGTCCTTCCCCAACTCATAATGACCCCACGTGGGGTGCCCAAGTCTGGGCATCTTTACAAGAGCAGGCAGCCTCATCTTTCTCCTTCAGAGTGGGTGGTGGGTTGGAACTGCTGACCTTGGGCAGAGCAGTCCCAGTCGTAGCCAACTCTGCCATCAGAACCTTTGCCTGTCAAGATGGTTGCTTTGGAAACCCCCAGCGGGCATTTCTAAGGATCAGAATTGCTTTGACTGCAGTGGGTCTCGAGAGATGGAGAAGAGGCCACATCCAAAGTAAAGCACTTTTAGTCCGACTCCTGAGGATGGACAAGCAAAACTCAGAGGACAAGCAACAACCCAAACAAAACCCTCCTTGCCATCCAGTGCCCTCTGATCTGCGGGAAGTGCCCGCGTGTCACAAAGAGAGCAGACTCAATGAGGTGTCATCATCCTGCAGAGGGAGGTTTCCCAGTGCCTTTCTTCCAGGCACTTCTGGGAGGATGCCCACTCCTTACCATGGGCAAATCGTGTACCCAGGGGCCTCGAAGATGGGCCAAAGTAAGATGTTGACAACTTGCTCAGTCACACAACTGAAGGGGATAAAGGAGTCTGGCTTGAGAGCCCAGTCCCTGACTCAGTGGTTGTTCTCAGGGTAAGACGAGGCACCATCAGATTGGACGGAATTAACCTGGAGAGGGAGCTGCCCATAATGGGCCAAGCATGAAAGGCTCCGAGAGATGGACTTCCTTGATGAGCTGTGGAGTGGACGGGGATCTTAAAGCAGGTAGCAAAGCCATCGATCACAGAGCATCGCAGCTGGGAGGGACGGAAGGCTGCTTTTAATGAAAAGATAATATTGATTTCTAATTAGCATCTCAATTGTTTCACCAGTTAATAGATGCTTGAGGAGGTTTAGGGGGAAAAAAAGTTTTAAGAGCTTGGCTCTGCTTCTGCCCTTGATGCAACCCCAAACATCATTGTTTTCGGCTGCCTGGAGAGAAAACATGTGTGCGCGTGTGCATGTGTGCAAGCATGCGTGCCTGTGCGTGCGACTGCGTGTGCGCATGCCCTCTGTCTATAGTGGGGACTTCCAAAAGGAGAAGTGAAGGGAAAAGGAAGTGGGGTTTTCCCTGGTGCTTTCTGCATGCCCCTTGTGTGAACGAAGGGAACACAAAATGTGTGTCTCGGGGTAGCGTCGGGGGCGGGACATACTAAATCCGGAAGGGAAGCAATCATCCTGGATTACATAATGCCCTCTCTTTCTCTCTCGCTCCCTGGTTTTGGACATTTTGGAGTAGCAGACCATGAAAAGGAGTCGGGGATCAGAGGAGGGAACACAGTGACGTGAACATCTGCCTCCTCACCCATGAGACCAGAGGAACTGGAGGGCGTCCCGCTACCACCCCTGGATGCTCTGAGCACAGTTGCTGTAGAGGAATCCTGATGAAGGGGAGGGGAGTGGGGGATGAAAAAAGCAGTATTTCACAGTCATGGAATCTGGAGTCTTGGGAGCCATTGAGGCGGGGAGAGTACCTGAAATGACTGCTGTGAGATGCTCGTCACCTTTAAACCTCTAACCCAAAATGCTTCCCAAAAGTTGCTCGGCAAAACACCAGTGTTTAACTTAAATTAGGAAAGTGTCTGCCCTGAGTGAGCACTGGGTTCTTCTCAGGACATGTCCCTGTGAGATCAAAGTGACCAAGCGCAACTTCTCAAAGGGTGAGTGAGAAGCTCAGGGGCCCGTCTGTACATCAGTGGGGACAGACTGACTCAGAAAGGGATCGTGAGCAGGGGCTGAGAACTTGAATGTATGCAGCTCCATTGCTGGATGGTACAGAGTCCAGCATTTTCATATGGGTTTGTCCCTTGCTGCGTGTTTTCACAAAAATGAAAATTTGCCAATGTGTGTTATCCCAGTAGGTCACAAAGAAGGTGTGACAGCTTGAGGATCTGTCCTACAGAATCATCACACGGGAAAGCAAAGCAAAGAAGATGCAAATGACCCCCATTGAGTGCCGGACCCTTTCCGAGCCCCGAGACTCAAAGACCCCACCTCCTTGCCATGAAGTCAACGCTGACTCCCAAAGAATATCTGGGGGTTTTGAACTGCTAACCTTATGATTAGCAGTCCACCATGGAACCCTCTGCAGTACCAGGGCCCTTATAGCTCAGGGAAGTCCAGCTCATTTCACTCATCTTCTGCACCAATCTTATTCTACTCCTTATTCCTCACTGACGTCAAGTCCATGTGACCCGTGAGGCCAGGGTTAAACTATCCCTGTAAGTTTCCAAGACTGCAACTCTCTACCTGGGGAGAAAGTCTCGCCTTTCTCTCAAGGAGTGGCTGGAGGTTTCGAACTGTTGAGTAACCACTATGCCACCAGGCAGACAGACAGAATTTCAAATTGGGTTTGAGTTCCCCCATCTCTGGAGTCCCCCTTTTTTGATCTGATATGCACAGCTCACGGGGAAAAGAGTCCTTTCTGTTACCTTTCCAGTGTTTATTATAAAAGGATATTATTATATTATTACCCGTGAAAAGGGTAAGTAATGCATGCTCCGGAGGGGCTGGGGACTGGCCAAAGATCACACGGCTTGTGAGGGCACAGGCTGGTCACGCACCTTTCTCTGACCCTCGAGTCTGAACACTAAGAGTTCCTGGGACATGAAGTCCTCCAAAGTGAAGAGAAGTGTCAATGCGGCTAGATTTTCTCTGACCCTCTCTGTCTCCCTCTCATCCGATCACCTTTGCTGAACGAGCATTCCTTTTTTTGTACCTTCCATTTGCTTCGCTTTTGAGGCCAGGGAGGCTGGGCCTGGGCCTAAGGCCATGTGACCATCTGCTACGCTGCAGGTGTGCACCCTTGCAGAGGACCTGACGGGTTGGGAGGATGCACGAACCCCCGGCAGGGTGGTGTGTGAGGGGAAGGATACCAGCTGCAGGGAGGCGCCATTGCCAGGTGACTTCTCTAATGCATATTGGAGGCGCTCGGGACGTCAGTCCCGTATGCTAAAAATAATGCTTGTTATATTAGAAAAGAATGCCGTGTTTTCCTCCTAAGTTCCGTCACACTGCCTTCTAGACTGAAGACGAAGCAAGGATGAAGAAAACTGAGTTGACAGGAGTTAACTCATGGGCATCAAGTGTGGCGATGGCAAGAATGGGCGACAGTTAATGGAAAGGTTGTGCTTCTTGCACATAGAGATTCTCCCAGGAAGCACAGCAAACATGAAAAACTGACGTCATCAAATTGACTCTGACTCCTGGTGGCCCCACACGGGCCAGGGTAGGGCTTTGTCTACAGAAAGAGCAAGGTTACACTTTGAGGGCTTACATCTTAGGGACAGTGTGAGTAAGGAAACTCGCCCATGCTGTGACATTCTCCACTGTATTAGATGTATGTGAAAGGCAGACATTAAATGAGGACGACCGTAGAAGACTCGATACATTTGATCTGTGGTGCTAGAGAAGACTATTGTAAGTACCGTGGTCTGCTAAAAGGACAAACGGATCTGTGTTGGAAGAAGTAAGGCGAAAGGGTTCCTTAGAGACAAAGATGGTTGAGACGTCCTCTCATGGACTTTGGACATGTTGTCAGTCTCCAGAGAAGGACATCATGTTTGGCAAAGTGGAGGCGGAGCGGAAAAGCGGAAAAATCCATCCCTCGATGAGATGGATTGACACAGGGACTGGTTTACCTGCTGAAAATGCTGACCTTTCTGTTATCAGCCAAGGACTACCAGACATTCTTAGATCCTTCCATATTTACTTCCTGCCAACAAGGCGACTGACCCACGGCGATCCTATAGGACAGACCAGAATTGTTTCTATGGATATGCAAGACTGTAACTATGCAGGTGCAAAGTCTTCTCTTTCTTCCTTCCTTGGAGTGACTGGTAGATTTGCTGATATTGCAGATCTCAGCCCAGCGCACAAGCAGGAGGCCACCAAGGTTGCCTTGTAGAGTACTACCCATGCTTTATTTCAGTGGAGAACGACAAACACGTCTTCCTAGCTCTGAGCTAAGAATCTAAAGGTAAAAGTGGGTTTTCTCCAGTGGCTTGAGACAGACAGAGAGAGAGAGGACATCATAAGCAGATTGCATTCTCTTTGAGTCTTCCTTTGTTTTGTTTTGAATGACAAAGGTCGGGCAAGCTTATGCACTCAGTTAAGGTTATGTTAAACATATGCTAAACGACTTCCGCCCATTTTGCTACCAGGGGTGCATCTTTACTTTGATGGATCCAGGGCTGCCCCTAGCTAGTGTCTTCTGTCTGCAAGACCCCTGGAAGGAGGAAATGCCAAGGAATTAGGGCATGCCAGTTCCTTGACACCTCTCCCTAGCAGGAGTGACAGCTGAGCAGTGGGTCAGACCAAGGCGCTCCCAAAGCAGGGAGCATCATGCATCACTCTTAAGGGGAAGAGACTGGAGGCCTTGACCTCTCTATCACTTCGACTTTAAACACATCCATCTAGGGCAAGTCAGTGGACAGAATTTCAAATTGGGTTTGAGTTCCCCTGTCTCTGGGGTCCCCCTTTTTTGATCTGATATGCACAGCTCACGGGGAAAAGAGTCCTTTCTGTTACCTTTCCAGTGTTTATTATAAATTAGGGAATACCATAACTCATATTTTGAAAATATCTACTAATCCTGAAAGGGGAGCTGGGTTCTATTCCCAACTCCCTGACTCTCTATCTTCTCTCTCCCTCTCTCTGTCTGTAGACCCATCATTAGATATACATTTTTTCTTGAAAATGTGGATGGCAGAATAATGATCAATTCTGAATATTCTATATGTAGAAGTCAAGGACACTGATTCCATTCTTTGGGTGCAAAACCATTCTCATCCTCCTTTGCAGAAGTGGACTTCCTCTACTGACACACACTCACTGTCGTCCAGCCTTCTATCGAATCTTTCAAGGGCAGCTGTCAGTTGCATTCCAAACAGATGGTTCTTCAAACAGGCGCCACGGTCAAGGCAGAGGTTCTTTACTACAAACCCCAAACCAAACCCACTGCCATTGAGTAAACCCTGACTCCCAGAGACCGTCCAGGACAGGGTAGAACTGCCCCTGTGGGTTTCCCAGGCTGTAATTCTTTACACAGAGCAGAAAGCTTCATCTTTCTCTGGCAGAGCAACTGGTGGTTTCAAACTGCTGACCTTGGGGTGCCTAGCAGTCTAGTGTCTATAACCCACTCTGCCACATTCTTTACTAAGCTAAACCGCTGCCTGCTGTCACGGACGTCTCTTCCACAGCAACTAAAGCAAGTCACGGTAGCATGTGTGTAACCCAATTCCTAGGCAATGTGGGAACATCCACTCCCCCCCTCCCCAGTCAAAGTGCGTGGACTTTGGGGCACCTATCCCAGTCACTTTCCTTCATACGCTACACCTCCTGGAGCATCTCCTCTCGGAGATCTCACAGTTGAATGACTCGCAGATAGGGAATGTCCTTTGGAAAGGCAGCACAGGGGGGAAGGGCAATCGAACAATGTGTATATGCAGTGGGTTCAACCCATTCCCTTCAGAGTCGATTCCTTTTCATGGTGGCCTATAGGTTTCCAAGCAGTCATCTCCATGAAGGCAGATTGCCACACCTTTCTTCCTCCGAGCAGCAGGTGAGTCTAAAGCAGTGGCCTCTCAGTGGGCAGCAATCAATGACAGAGCAAAGCACACGGGCTCTTGCACAAGAACAAGTCTGACTCCCAGGAACATGACCGAGCATGGCAGACCTGAAATTTGGGGTCTCCAGGTCTGTAACCCTTTCTGGTCACAGCATGACTATAGAGCAGGTATATATTCACTGTGGGTTTCCAGGGCTATAACACTTTCCAACTCACAGTGACACTACAGGCCAGAATAGACCTGAGCCTTGGGTTTTCCAGGGTGGGAACACTTTGGGAAGCAGGCATATCTGGTGAGCTGTGATAGATAGCCCATGTGTCTGAGAGTAAACCTACAGTTCACCAATTCCCAAGAGCTGAGATCTTTCAGAAATTGGTGGCCAGTCCTCTCTTCTGAGGCATCTCTGTGCCATTGTGACTCACCAAGCTTCTGCTAATAGCAGAGTTCTTATTCATCTGGACACCAAATGAAAACCAAACACACTGTAATCAAGTTGATCCCAATTGACAGCAGCCCTGTCACGTGCTCTCACTCCCAGTGGAACTGCCTCTGTGGGTTTCTGAGACATGAACTCTCCGTGAGGGCAGAAAGCCTCCACTTCCTCTTGAGAAGTTTCGAACTTCTGACCTTGCAGTTAGCAGCCCAACAAGTAACCACAATGCCACCAAGGACTCCAGAAGTCATGAAATTCCTGATGAGGGGTTGTGTGCCATGTCGAGCGGCAAATCCTACCCCAGTCTACAACCAACCCTCTTTAGGGTCTCTAGAGTGTCCTGAGCCACCTGGCTCTCACTTACAAACCCGATACTCAGGTTCCCGAGTGGTCTACTTGGGACCCCTCCCTCCATCACACACCTGACAGAGGAACTCCCACCTTGAGAGGGCTGCATGTGTTGGTGTGGATACCTTGGCAGAGAAACTGGAGCCTGGGGACCTCGAGGTGTGATTTGCAAGTTGTCCTATAAAAAACCAACATCGTGCAAGGGACTCAAAAGCAGCCAGTGCAGCTGACGGGCGAGATGGCGTGCGTTTATCTCTGCAGCAGCTTGACACAGTGTCAACAATCTAATCAGGAACAGCGCAGGGGAGAAGAATTTATTGTTTTAATTATAATCTAAAGCACAACCTTATTTTTTGATAAGGCGCCAGAGCCTCTCCTCTCTGGGGCGTTCCCCTGGTAAAGGTCGCATGGGGTGTGCGGGTGGGAGCCTGCTCATTGTCTCTCTCCCCGTGCAGCCTGTTTGATCCTGTGCACCGAGCAATTTTGCCGGGAAGCTTTAATCCCAGGGTTTTCACACACAGCTTGTTACCTTCTTGCCAGCTCAACCAACTTGTGTGATGCTCGCTTATTTTGCAAAGAGCTAAGCGGATTCTGCCCGCAGCAGCTCAGCGGCTAAGCAGCCAGAATTAGGCATCTTCCTTCCGCCTCGCTCGCTGCACGTCGACTGGATTCCATTGGAAGGTTTTCCGCTTAGCGGTGACCTATTAGCCAACATGCACAAAGTACGGTCAGGCAGAGTCAAATTCAACGCTGGAGTCCTTGAGCGGACTCAGAGGAGGCTTCTTCCATGGGCTGTGAATGGCACTCTCTCGGGGATAAGGTCCAACAGAGCCTCAGTGGTGCCCAGAGGGAATGGGGCAGGACTGAGCTGTAGGGGCTGCAGGTGCATGAGCGGGAGGGGCTGCAGGTGCGTGGTGGGGAGATGCTACAGATGCCTGCTCCCCAGAAGCTGCAGGTGGGTGGTGGGGAAGGGGCTGCAGGTGCATGATGGGAAGGGGCCGCAGCAGGAGCTTGAGGGGCATGATGGACAAGGGTTGGGGTTTCCACCCAGACAGACCTAGGTTCCCACCTCCACTGCTCTGCAGGGGCAGAACTGCCTTTACCCACTGGACCCACGTCTCAGGCCACGGCTGCCAACCGAACAATCTCACTGGAAGTCTCCAGCTAGTAAGTGGCAAGGCTGAATAGAGAACCTGTGTTCCTTTGACTCCACACTCCATGCCCTGCCCTTGCTCTTGGACCACCTGCTCCCACATTCTGGAGGCGGAATGTGCCCCCACGGGCATGTGAGGCTCCCCCGCCCCCGTGTTGGGGAAATCTCTCCCCTAACGTGTTGCAGGGCCATCCAATCGTGGGAAGAGTTACAGCCCCTGAAACCCACGGGGTCCCTGTGAGTCGGCAGGGACTGGGTGGCAGTGACTTTGAGTTTGTTTCTCTGACAGGGCGGACAGACAAGCAGATGAAGGGTGACCTTTGAGACATCACACCCCTGCCTCACAGAGTATGAAGACTTGGAGCCCGGGGATGGGGGGGCGGGGACATGAAGCAGGGCTGTAAACTGAGAGGCCGGTGGTTTGAAGCCAGGGACTACTCTGAGGGAGAAGGATGAGACGGATGTTTCTGGGAAAGCCTAGAAGGCTGCTGTGCTCTGACTTCCAGAGCTGTTAAGAGTGGGACTCTCAGCAAAGTGGAAGTAATAGTAAGCAAAGCAACTACACATCAAGGGCGTGCCCTCTCACAGCAACCCCATCACACCCGCAGGAGGGGTTTCCCTGCCGTGGAGTCGATGCTCCAACAACCTTCTAAGACAGGGTAGAACTGCCCCTGTGGGTTTCCAAGACTTTAACTCTTTACAGAGTAGGAAGGCCCATCTTCCTCCCTTAGAAGAGTGCAGCGGTAGCGTATTTTGTATTTGTTTGCTTGTTGTCATGCTCAAGGGGCTCAAGGGGCGCTGGTTGGTGCAATGATTAAGTACCGGCTGCCGGCCTCCCCTTGGGTAATAAAGGTCTGAGAGCCAGTGTGGAGTCATGGAACCACCAAGAGACACCAGGGTATTAGTTTCAACTCTTGGCTAACCCAGATCACGTTGACTGCTGACTGTGGAGAGCAAAACCTGGAGAAGAGCCCCTCCCCCCCCCCCTGGTGCAGTCCAATGGAAGCCCCAGATCAGGACAGAGCTAGCACAGAAACTCCCCGAGTTCTGCCAAGACTCAGTGGCTGGTCCCTCTGAGAAGGCAGCTGTGAAGAGACAGTGGGGAAGGAGCAGGGGTTCCCTGGGTCCAGGACCTCAAGCGCACGCATAGAAACTAGGAGCCTGGAGCCAAGAGGTGGTGACACACAGCAGACTGAAGTGCAACAGCAGCGCTTGCCACCTGAGCCTCCTGCCCCATTGTCCTGGGCTGAAGACCACTGCCTGCTCCAAAGCACATGGGGGCCCCTGGACCCTCCCGCTGGGACAGCGGTTTTAAAGATGGATCGCCAGGTCTTTCCTCCGGAATCAACTCTACATGGATGCAAGCCTCCAGCTTTTGGGGTCCTGTCCAAGACTGTTAATGCAGTGCCCCATCTCGGGGCTCAGAAAGCCTCCAAACTCCGAGTGTCAGGAGGTCAGGGGCACAGTGGTTGTGCCTTGGGCTGCCATCCGCAGGTCAGCCCTTCAGAACTGCCAGCAGCTCTGTTTCAGAAAGACGGGACTTTGTACTCCAGGAAACTTGCAGTCTTAGAAACTCACAGGGGCAATTCTAGCCTGCCCCGAGGGGCTCACTGTGCCTGGGACCCCGCCCGATGGTGGTGGGTGCCAATTTTGAGAACTACTACTGAGGGTTTCATGACCCCAGTCCTGGGGTTTTCAAACGAGTTGCGGGTCAAGGAATAAGGCAGACAGAAGGATATGTGACGGCTTCCATTGACAGCACAGTGGGGGGGAGGGGGGGGTGGCGGGAGGGAAGACGATGGACAGCAGCCCGAAAGAGAAACACACCTATTTCTTGGAAGAAGTACAGCCATCACGATACTCCTGGTGGTGAGGATGGTGAAATTTGATCGCGCCCTGTTATGTTAGGAGAAGGACACCAGGCTTGGTAAGGTAGAGTCCGTGACAACCAGGAAAACCTTCCAGGAGATGGGTTGACACAGGGGCTGCCACCCTGGCCTGAAGCACATGGAAGGCGAGACTGGCATGGGGTCAGGTCACCGCAAGACTGAATCACAGCAGAACAGCTTGGGCTCTTGCACCCTTTGAAGTCAAGGTGCAGTGACAAGGAAGGAGCCCCTCTGGGAGATCAATTGGCACAACAACTGCCACCCTGGGCTGAGACAGAGCACCTGCTGTGAGGGTGGTGGAGGACATTCTGCTGGACAAGGGGTCCCTAGGAGCTCAAACCAACTTCCTTGGTACTTAACAACAGTCTTTGAAGTGAGGTCATAGAGGATACTACTTTTTTTTTTTTTTTTAAATTAAATGAATCATTTTATCAGGGGGCTCTTACACCTCTTATAACAATCCATCATTCAACAGCATTAAGCATACTTGTACATATTGCCATCAACATTTCCAAAACAATTTCTTCCTACTTGAGCCCTGGGTATTAGCTCCTCTCCCACTTCTCCGTGTAATGATACTTTCAATACTTGCAGCAAAAGGGTATCCAACTCATAAGCCACTTAAGCACAACTCCTGCCTTTAGTTAACTACCAACAGAATGCAAAAGTCATCCAGTAAGTTGATAAACAAAATAATTGTTCATGTGCCAAAGTTGCTAGACCTTCTAACAGAAGAATGGACAAGAATAAAAGTTAAGTCGAGAACTATGGTGATTATATTTTCCAAATGAAACAGGATCTGCCAAAGGGTGTTTGGTGTGATTTCCAGGTGCAAGCAATTATTGAGAATGCCAAGTTTATTGCCACTTCTACATCATTTCCATGAGTTACAGACACAACACAGCAGAATGGCTGAATCTAAAACCATGCCCTGGAATCCAAGCTGAACGTTTGCCATCTCACTAGTAACTGTTCCAATCGCAGCTGAAATTTTTGAACTGTCCCACAAATTAGACACCACCCTTTCTCTGGAAACCTGGAAAATGCAATCATCTGTGGCTAGGGTTTCATATCATCTCTTCCCCTGCCAGTCCTCTGCAAAGTCTCACTTTGCCCTAAGTCCCCACCAGCCAGGAAAGGAAAGAAGAAAAGGAGCCATCCTGTCTCTGCACACATTGGCAAGGGCAAGCATATTTCCCAAACCACGCAAGACACAAGCACCTCTGGACTTTGCCCGGAGAGTTTGTCTCGCAATGTCATAATCATGGATGTGCATCTAAAACCCAAAGTCTCAAAAGGAGATACCACTTCTGAAATGAAAAACAAAATTTAAAATCCCATTTGACTTAGAGCGACCCTGTGTGTGTCCGAGTAGCCCTGGGCTCCAACCGTTTGCTGTGCCTGCCTTGCTTCTCCAATGGTAGAGCCCAAGACCTTTCTTGGGAGTGTTTCCAGGTACTTCTCAAGCAGCCAGTTGGGAAGTTAGCTGCCAAGTGTATTTGATTGTTTGTATCATCCAGGGACTTCATAGATATTAAAACCCAAGGTATAGTTCATTCATGCACCCCCTCCACTCATCTACTCGTCCATCCACCTTCCTATCCATCTGCCCTTCCTTCCATGCAACCATTCATATAATCACAAAACTACCCATCTACTCATCCATCCATCCATCTGCCCAAATACCCATCCATGTCCCCTTCATCCCTCCAAACTTCATTCACTCATTTCCCCACCCATCTGTCCTTCCTTTCTTCCCTTTCTCCCTTTCTCCCACCTACTCACCCACCTTCCTATTCATGTGTTCTATCTTCCATCCATCCACAAAAATACCCATCTTCTCATCTGTCTATCCACTCACCCACCCAAATACCTACCCATTTTCCACTCATCCCTTCATCCATCCATCTTCCCATCTATCCTTCCTTCCTTCCATCCACTCATCCATCTTCCCACCTGTCTGTGCATCCATCTTCCTCCCTTCTTTCTTTTCATCCAGCCACACACCCTCTTTCATTCAGCAAATATTTCATAAGTGCCTATGACTTGACAGACATCACAAGGATATGACAACAGAAGAGCAAACTAAAATCTTTACCCCGACAAAGATTGCATACTAGAGGCGAGAGGCCATAAGCAAATCACAATTTCAACATATGGCGCATCAGACAGTGATAGATTGTGTGGCTGGCAGTCATTCAGTGAAGGAAAACATTGCAGGTCTTGTGGCAGAAGACAATGATAGTTGGAGGGGCTTGGAGAGGGAAACCGTGAGGCTGGAGGGGCCTGGTAGTTCTCAGGAGAGCTGCTGCTCTTTACTTTGGGGAGCTGTTCGTGCAGATCCTATAGCCTGCAGATGGGAGGCCACGTGTTTGCAGGGAACCCGGTCAAGATGGCAACTAAGGAGGGACTGGCTTTCGGCTGGCCAGGGAGCATCATGAAGGGACCTGCCGGGAACGGCCAATTGAAGCCCCTGCACTTGGAAGAGGACAGTGGCTGCTGAAAAGAGTTACAAAAGTGTTCACAATCAAGGGTGCACTTGTGGGTGGCACCCAGCATAGGCAAGTCCATGCCAACAAAAGTAGATGCAAGGTTAGCAGTGGCTGGAGAAAGAGGGCATGGGGATTAGGGGGAGGACTCCAGGGGATGGAGTTTCTTTTGGGGGTGACGAGAACTTCAGGAAGGAAGCAGTGGTTAAGGTAAAACAGCATGGTGAATATAACTAATATTCCTGAAAAAGTTTTACCAAGTTTTATTTCTCTGTGTGTGTGACTGTGTGTGTGTGCATGACGTTAAAGTTCAGGCACTCGAGTGTTACCCAGAAGATTGTAAGTTTGAACACATTTAGGAGTGTATCAGAAGAAAGACCTGGCTGTGAACTTCCAAAAATCTGCCACCAAAAACTCCAGGGAACACAGTCCTCTGCTGACATGCAGGGTTGGGGTGGGGGGGCTGTCATTGCATTAGGAGTGACTAGAATAGCTGGTGTACACACTGACACACCCCACTTTACCATCACAAATGGTAAAAAGGAAAAAGAGACCAAAAGGGAACTGGGAGTAGGTCAAAGTCACAGAATGAGTAAAGTTGCCACAGTCGGGTCACAGAGAGACGGACGTGAGGTGAGTTGTCCTGACATGAAGGAGTGTGCACATACTTGTGTGTCACCCATGCCAACATGCCATCAAGGGGAGTCAGAGTCAAACAGCCCGTGGACATTTCCCATGCTGCCATCTCCACGAGGACAGATGGCCAGGCAGACCTTTGCTCCCACAGAGTGACTGCTGGGCTCTGGCCACTGACTTTCCCGTTAGCATTCTAGAACAACCAGACTTCGGGAACCACGAAGCCTCAGGCTACGTGTTTTCTGCTCATGTTTCTCACCTCAGCATAAAAGGAACATGCTCAATGCGTCCCGTGGAATGAATACAGAAAGAAATGATGCATACCTGAAGACAGGTAAGGTCCTGAGCCTCAGCTGTTGCTAATGACTTAGTCATTTACATAGAGTTAAGCATAAATATACCTATTTAGCTGTAGTGTGTATATGTGTGTATGTACATGTATACATATTTATGTATTATATGTTTGTGTGCATGCGCAGGCATGCATGCCTGTGCAATATTTGGTAGTTTAACGTATTATGCCCTGGGTTGCTAACCACAAGCTCAGCAGTTTGACGCCTCTCATCCACTCTACAGGAGAGAGATGAGGCTTTCTGTTCCCATAAAGATGGATGGCCCAGAAACCCAATGAGGAACTTTTGCTTTGTCTTCTCAAGGTACAGTGCATCAGCGTCAACTTGCCAATGATGTGTTTAAAGGTGTATGGAGCCAAGGTCGACTCACAGCAACCCCCTGTGAGGTTCTGAGACTGTTTAACTGTCTACAGGAGGAGAAAGCGCAGGCTTCCTCTCTTGGAGTAGCTGGTGGTTTTGAACTGCTGACCATGCAGATTGCAGCCAGACTCAGAACCATGACACCACCCGGAGGCTCTCTGCACAGGTAAAGACAGACATATCCACCTATCCTTTACCATCGTGCTCAGGCACCATTGAGTCCGTTCCGACCTGTAGAAATCCCACGCACAACAGAAGGAAGCACGGCCAGGTCCTGTGACATCCTCACAATGGTTCCTCTGCTGAAGCGCTATCCACTTCCTTGAAGGCTTTCCTCTTTTGATGTTCAGTGTTATTGAGTCCCAGTGTTTCCCATGACCAGCTAAGAACAAACATTGCATCCCGAGTCCAGAGAACCACTGTTGCCTCATGGGAGATAAAGCAAAGGTCACCCCAGGGAGACCCAAGGGCCAGGCAGCACTTGGGATGTTGGAAGGCCTTAGGCCATTCACACCACTTCTAGGGCCTGATCCATTCTCCCAGGATGCATTCCTGCCCTGGAGATTGTCAAGTGAAGTAAGGTGTTGCCCTAAACGGAGTATGACTGAAATACTGTATCTACACCACATGGAGGGACTGACAGGGGATAGACGGGTTCACAGTCACCAGCAGCCTGTGACTCAGCTGTTCCCTCCAGCAGCGCAGCGGCCCAGTCCTGCTGTGCTTTCATCTTGTCTTAAAACCTGCACTGTTCTTCAGGCTCCACAGTCAGTCTTCACTCCTATTACCTTGGTCACGTCATGGGACTCTTTCCACACTTTCTCACCTCAGAACAGCTAAGGTGGTCAAAGCTGCCCAGTCCACTCCCGGCACTACAATCCCCACATAAATCAAGGGAACAGAAATGAGAACTCCAAAGTAAATCCATCCTCCTGTGGACAGCTGACCTTTGACAAAGGTCCAAAGTCCTTTAAGTGGGAAGACACAGCCTCCACAAACAATGCTGGAAAAACCGGACAGCTATTTGCAGAACAGATGAAAATCCACCTGTACCTTATGCCAGACACACAACTGAACCCCCGACGTTTCAGATATTTGAAATCTAAACCCATAAAGTTCATGAAAGACAGAGCAGAGACAAAACTAGGGACCTGAAACCATGGCTTAAACTGATGATCAGACACAACTAAAACTGCACAGATACCAGAAAAATGGGTACAGGTGACCTTCTAAAAACTAAACACTTGCTATTAGGTGACACTGAGCTGGCCCGCCACCCCCAGAGTGACCCTGTGCATGGACAACAGACCGTAACACTGCCCAGTCCTGCGCTGTCTTCACAATCGCTCCTGTGCTCAAGCCCATGGCTGCAGCCACTGTGACAATTCATCCCCTTGAGGATCTTCCTCTTTTTTGTTCCCTCTTTAGTTAACTTTATCAAACATGATGCCCTTCTCCAGGGACTGGTCTCTCCTGATGATATGTCCAAAGTATGTAAGACGAAGTTTTGCCTGTCTTGCCAGGACGGTGGGAAAATTGAAGTGACATATCTGACAAGGGCCTGATCTCTAAAATGTATAGAAAAGTCTGTCACCTCACCAATAAAATGACAAACGATTCAGTGAAAAGATGGGTAAGTGACATGAGCAGACACGTTGCCAAAGAAGACGCAAGGAGAGGCATGAAGTCAAAAGCCAGCCAACACAGAGAGAATCAAGTCTGATTCACTTAAATCAAAGCAAGTGAAAGGAAAATGAGGAGCTGATACCAAGGGCTCAAGTAGAAAGAAAATGTTTTGCGAATGATGATGGCAACAAATGTATAAATGTATTTGACCCAATGGATGGATGGATGGATTGTGATAAGAGTTGTCCACGCCCCCAATAAAATGATTTAAAAGAAAAAGAAAAATTCCAATATGATACCATCTCACCCAGGCCATAAAGACATTTATTAAAATAAACTAAACAGAGACCAACAAGTGCAGGGGGGAAAGATCTGAGGGGGAGAGTAGAACTCCCCTAGGCTGTGGGTTCAGCAACAGAATGGGACAAACAATAGGGGAAAATATATGATGAATCCTTAGGAAGTTATATGATCTGCCAATCCACTCCTTGGTGTAGATCCTGGAGGAGTAAGATCAGCTACACAAATTGATGTATGTGCATCCATGTTCATTGCGGTAGCATGTACAATAGCAGAAAGATGAAAACAACAGTAATAGGTATATGGAAAGCACCAACTGTGGTACATACACACTGAAGCAGGATGATGAATCTGTGGAACATGTCGCAACATGGGTGAATCTGGAGTAAATTATGTTGTCACCAAAGGACAAATATATGTGGCACCATGCCTCTAGAAAGTCAAGAATGGTTTTACACACAGAGAGAACTAGTCTTTGATTGTGGGTGGGGAGGGTGGGAGTGGAAGAGACACCACTAACTAGCAAGTACAAAGGGTTAATGATGCTGAAAGGAAAAGGAAAGCACAGAATAGGGACATTTGTACCACATGGCCAAGGCACGGGAAGATGCAAAGAGTTACATGTGTTCTTTGCATTATGCTGCTAACCACAAGGTTAGATGTTCAAAACCACCAGCTGTTCCCATAAAGAGTAACAGTAGTGGAAGCTCATAGGAGCAGGTCTACCTTGTGCTGTTGCATTGCAACGAGGCAGAATTGTCACTATGGCAGTGAGTTATTTGTTGTTGTTTTAAATAATGTACCTTACACCTTTCTGCAACAACAATAGCAACAAAAATATTTTCTGAATGGTTACATAGACAATGATGTTGCTAAATAGGTGAGGGAGATCATGCACCACATAGATAAACAGATGATAGATAGATAGACAGTAGTTGTGATAGTTCCCAGAAGTCATTTATTTTTACACATTGTATTGGTGGTTCTTATTTCCAGAAAACAATTGTCAGCATTGTGTTTATACTCATATATGTAGAGCTTCAAAAATACATGGCAAAAACATCATTTTCTATCAATTCCCTTTTCCCGGGGACTTTCAGAAGAGAGGTCGAGTTGGAGAAATGACCAAGGCACTGGGGCTCGATGACTGAACTTGAAGGCTGAAAACCACAGTCTTGGGGGACATCTAGGTCACTCAGAAGTTGACAGTTTATGAAGATCATGTTATCCTGCCTGGTTTGGTGAGTCACCTCTAGAGTCTTCAGAGTAGATGAATAAGAAGTAGCTACTGGCCTCTTTTTCCTTAGAGCAAAGGAGACAGAAGGAAACCCAAGGCTCTGAGGACTAATGACCCATATCACAGCCTTCTCTTATCTGAGCCCAAAAGAACTGATGGTGCCCTGCTACTGCAACCCATGACTCTAACCAGGACCTCACCAGAAGGTCCCAGTCACAGGGGTAAAGAGCGTAGGACAGATTTCAAATGAGAAGTCATTGTGATTGTCGTTAGCTGCCACCAAGTCTGTTTCCCACCCATAGTGACCCTATCTACCAACGAGATGAAATACTGATCGATCGCCCTGCCTTGCGCCCCCCTCACAGTTGTGTAAAACGTCCAAAAGAGACAAAAACACAGGTTCCCCAACTTACTTAACGTACTCAATGAAAAAAAAATGGCTCCTTGCTCCGCTGGCAGTGAAAAATGTTTTTACTCTAGGCCATCATCCAAGAGAGAGTATAGGTGTCTGGATTGTTGCAGAGTGCCCCAGGGCTAGTACTGCCCACTCTAGAAAAGATGGGGTTAAAAGAATCCCAGACTACTGCCATTTCCACTAGAAGCAGAAGACACCCAGGACAGACCTGTTTCCACCAGCCAAATAATAACCATAGAACCATCACCAACCAGGAAAAACTTACTCCTATCAATGGTCGTTTCTGCAAGATGGGAGAGCAACCTTTGGATAAAACCCAAGAAAAAAAGGCACAAAGGTGGGGCTGAGCCCGGTGGCCTAAGTGGTTGAGTGCAGGACTGCGGCCTGTAGGCTTGGCAGTTCAAATCCAGCAGCGGCTCTCAGGAGCAGCTCTGGGTGGCTCCCACAACCACCAGAGGGCAGTGATGCCCCCCCAGAAAAAAAGAAGGCACAAAGGGACAGAGAAGCAGGGGATCCAGCAGGGTGTGGAAACAAGGGACACAAGGGAGAATGGATACATGTCAGAATGGCTGTAATGGGTGTCACAGAGTAGGTTTGTGTCTGAACCACTGAATGAAGAATTAATTTACTGTGTAAATGTTCACCGACACCATAATTCCAAACAGCCACACTCCAAAGCAAGCCACACTCAAAACAACCAGAAATCACTTGCTGAAGAAGTGCTAGTCTCTTTCTCTATTATATTTTTCCTTCTTCTCTCTCCTTCCCTCCCTCCCTTTGTTCTCTCTTTTCTTGTCTGTTTCCAGATCTCTCTCTCTCTATCCCCTTTTCCTCCTCCCCTTTCTCCTTCTCTCCATGTTGTGCTCTGTTCTGTCTCTGTCTCTCTCACTCTTTTATCCATCCTTTCTCTCTGTCCCTCACCCACTCACTCTGGGTCTGTATCTCTCAGTTTCTCTCCACTTTCCTCCCTTTCCCTGTACCCCATACCCAGATGGTACACATTGCTCCTGGCCCATGTAACAATTATAGCACAACTTCAGTTGCTTAAATGAACTCCCACAAACCCCACCAAGTTAGATTAGATTAGGGAATTGGGAGGTGAACAGGAGACTCGGCCGGTGATCTCGGCTGAAGCCTATGAGTGTTTGGTGCTGGGGAAATAAATGTTTCCTTCCCAAGAATGGGGCCGGGAGCCACTCTTGGGGCAAGAGACCATAAGAAGAGAAGCTAGCAAGTCCATTAACTGCAGGTAGGTCTGACATCAACAGTCCACACCTCTAGGCTAAGGGAACAGTGGCAGCTCATGTAGGGTTTAAATGCTGGGTGACCAGTGACAGCATTTTGAAGTTAGACTTGAACACTTTCTTGCAACGGTATTGACTTACTTTCTCCTTGGCCCCAACTCTTGATGACTTCATGAATAGAACAAAGCACTCCCGGGTCCTGTGCCCTTCTATGATCAGGCCATTGGTACCCATTGGGTTTTCAATGAATAATCTTAAATGACGAGGACATCGTCAGACGCTCCTTCCTATTCTTAGTCTGGAAGCTCCATAACAACCTGCTTAGTGTCCCAGCAACACACCACCTGTTGAGGGGTGGGAGCTGCACATTTCATCTACAGTCTACAGGATGTGAGGCACACCAGTTTGGGGTTGAGCACAGGTCTTCTGCATGGAAGGCAAGGCTGCTACCACCAAACCAAAATGCCAGCAGAACTGCCCCAAAGGCCCCCTGCCATCGGATCCATCCTTATTCACAGTGCCCACGTAGGGCAGACTGGAACTGCTCTGCATGGCTGCCAAGACCGCCACTCCTTCCAGGCACAGGCAGTCTCCTCTTTCTCCCTCAAAGCATTTGGGGGGGTCTGAACTGCTGAGCTTCAGAGGTTGGCAGCCCAATAATTAACCCAAAGTGTCACCAGGAAGCACTAAGGATGTCCTGATTAGGGTCGCAAATGTCAGGAGAAGAGATGTGCCATACCCAACTTAACTCACACACTGCCTCAGCCAGCCACGTTGCGGGACCAGGGCTTTCCTGGCCCTCCACTTTCCTGAACTATCCCCATCCACCACCAGCTGACTCTGTTGACCATACTGTCATAGTTTGCATGTGGCTCTGCTGCTGGCAGCTGGGCCCCCAGTATTTCCCATACCAGCAGGGTCACTCAGGGTGGGCAGGTTCCAGTGGAACTTCCAGACCAAGACACACTGGGAAGAACCATCGGTCATTAATGTAATCATTAACTACCCATGGCAACCCAAGGAGCACCACCAAGCCCCTTAGCTTGGAAGGCGCCCACAATAGACAAGACAAGGGGTAGCACCAGCAACTTCAAGGAAGCCAGTGACTATGAAAATGGCGCAGAACTGGACATGTTGTCTTTCTTTTGGGCATGGGGCTTATGTAACCAAGAGTGACTCATGGGTCAATGTAGGATGTCATCTCCCTTCTTCTTGAACTTGTTCTCAGAAAGGCCCTCCCTTCATGACGTGTTTGGCTGGTTGGCTACCTGGCTTCTTTCCTTCCTTCCTTTACTTCCCCTCTCCCTTCTTCCCTCCTTCTTCTTCCTTCCTTTGTTCCCTCTCTTCCCTCCTGCTTTCCTCCATTTCTTCCTACCGCTCTTCCTTCCCACCTCTCCTCACTCCATCTTTCCTTCCCTCTCCCTCTTCTCTTCCCTGCCTCCCTCTCTCCTTTCTTTTCCTCTGTAACGTCCCCCATTCTTCTTCTTTTCTCTTCCTTCCTTCCTACCTTTCTTTCTATTTTCTCCCCCACCCTCTTTTGGTAATCCCCTCGGGGCTACCTAGGCACAGCATCCCTCTCTCCATTTCCATCCTTCCCTGCCAACCTGGCAGGCCAGCAGTCCAGATGGCAGGATGCAGTGATCCTGCCTCCGGCACAGATAACCCTCCTCCAGTGTCTTGTCTCCATTTGACCTCGATGCAGATCCTTGGACGACAGCCTGAGATACAGTTCTCTACTTCTCCAAGCTCTCGGGCTTTTAATAGCATCTCTCCTCCAGTGCCCCCAAGCTCCTCATGTCTCAGACATGCTCTCCTAGACACCATCAGACCAAACACCCTGCAGCATTCTTCATTCTGGCACAGAGCTGGTATTGTCACTCGTTGGATAAAAACAAAACAAAGCAAAACGAGAACACCTTCCTTTGGCCCTGATGGAATAGATCTACTCCACAGACTCTTACTGAGAGTCTAGGATGTCTTGGTCACTGTTCTAGGGAGGGGGGGTATGTCACTGCAATATGCAGAGAGTTGAAAGGATAAGGGGATGGAAAATGGAGGGCTTGAGATTTCCAGGATTGCAATGGTAATAAACAAACCACCAGATTAAAGATGCCTAATTCATGGTGGCTCCCTAAGTGTCAGTTGAGCTGTGACCCATAGGGCTTTCCACGGCCACTGTCTCCAAAGCCCACCACTGAGTCATTCCCCTGAGGTGCTTCTGTGGACTGCAACTAGTAGCCTTGGGATTGGTAGTTGAGCTCCTGAACTGTTTACACCATGCGGTATAGTTTATAATCGCAGCCACAACACACAACACAGGGATGCGCTAAATCAGGTCGTAGAAGAGATGCGGGCAGAATGGTCCTTTGAAGCAAAGCTGGAGCGAGATCTTGGCAGGGTTACTTGGGACACTTCACCAGGAAAGACAAATGACAAGAAAAGGTAATCACATCTGGCAGAGTGCAGGTCCAGTGAAAAACATTAAAAATAACAAAGGCGAAGAGGGAGCTGTCCATGTGATGGATGGCCACCATCTTCATAAGAGTAGACCCCAGGCTAGAGCAGGACCAGGCACACAAGGTCATCACCAGTGGGCGCGAACTTCACCACTAGCAACAACGCCCGGGGTGTCAGGGAGTTGTTTCCCCTGGGAGGGGACACCTTAGTGAGACCTGGAGGATCCGTGAGAAAGCTCACTCACTGCAGGGTTTGGTGAGGCGCTCTGCCCAGTCCTACAGAGACCCAGAGGGACCATGGACCCTGGGCAAAGGGAGGAGTCAAAAGAAAGGTCTAGAGGGAGAGTTCTTTTTGTGGGAAATCAGAGATTGGATCCCAGCCAGTGCCCTTCATGCACAGCCACTGTGCATCCATCAATGGAGGCGTGTGTGATGTTTTCAAGGTTCTGGAGTGGAGCTTCCAGGGAAGGAAAAAGGCCTGGAGATTGAGCTCCAAATGTTGAGGCAAGTGTCCTCCTACTGTGCACAGGGTCCCAGGGGTGGGGGACACACAGAAGTGCAGCCAACAACAATACACTGGGTTAAAGTAGAAAAGTCCTCTCCTCTGAAGGAGAGTGTTTGTCCAGCAAGTGTCCATGGACCCATTTCTGCAGATGAATCCTGAGCTCCACCACCAACTTCTGCTGTTGTACACTGTGTACTTTGAGGGGAAGCATCTTTGTAAGTCACGCCAATGGCAAAGCCAAGGGAAAGACTGCAGAAACACTGGGAAGTAGGGGGGTGGAACGATCCTGGTGTCCTGGATTTCCACAAGACCAGAGAAAAAGTCTCTCTGTACTTTGAGGGGAGTATGGTGCCGACCCAGCTGAGGGGCACAGAGAATTTTATATTCTGAATCCGATGGCCACGCGCCTGCTTGATTTATGGACCTGTCACTACTATTGCATGCTGTATCAAATGCATTTGGAGAAGTTCATTTGACGAGCCTCTTCAACTTTCAAAAGCTTGTCCTAATTATGCAGAGCAGGGGCAAATATTGTGATTTCTGCTTTCATTTCCTCTAATGGAGCTGGTGCCCATAAGGTCCCCAAAGCTCCAGAGGAGGTTGGGGGGGAGGGAGGAAGAAGGGAGGGAGAAGGAGAGGATGTCGTGACTGATGGACGGACATAGAGGAGTGCAAGTCCGTGTTGAAGCTCTCTGGCTTTTCCTCTTATCAGCTCCCTTCTGCCATTCACAATCCTCTTCTAAACCATGGACCTGACAGGAGCAGGCTTTCTTCTTCTCCTCTCCTGCTCTTCGGCCCGGGGATGGAGCCGCCTGTGCATTTGCATAGCCATAACCTGATTGCTAACCATGAGCAGTGTGGGCTTAATTGTGTGTGATACATTCAGAGTTTTGCATATATATGGTCTTGTTTAACTTAACGCATCTAACCTGGAGCAACCACACAACACACACACTCACACACACTGCAATTCCCACTGTTTCCCAAAAGACAAGTGGGAAGCATCCTCTTAAAGAGCTTTGGTTTCTGTGCAGACAAAGGAACACCTGTAGCAACCAACGATGGGAAACCAGCTCATGGCAGGGGGCTCGGGCTGCCATGTGCTCACCCCAAGATCCTCCACACGCCAGCTCATCCTGTGTGTCGGTCTCCTCTCAGCAAAACAGGGAGAGCAGAGCCATGGCGGCTAAGGCTCAGCGTGTGCAGTGCTCCAGAGCTTGGAAACCGGTGCCCTCAGTAAAAGGGTCTCCAGTGTGGGAAGGACAGTACTCCAACGGATGCATGTGGTGCATCTGTGCATTTATTGTCTTAGGGATTACATGCATGAATAAATGCACATATGTTTCACATATAATAGATTGATGAACCAAGTAATCTATAGGTAACATATTATTGGATTATATAATTCATTACTCTAACAAGTGCCACAATATAATTCACTATACAATGCCTAATGAATATTTTACAGAAATGATTTCACAGTATAATTTCTCATAAAAGCTATTTTACAAATATTATAATTACATATAATATAGGTGGTTATGTATCTCTCTCTATTTACATGTATACATATCTCTATCCTGTCTCTCAAAAGCCCTCAAGAAGATGGGTTAAGCCCAGGACCTGAACCAATGGACTCCATGACAACAACTGTGAGGATGACCCAGGACCGGCAGTGTCTCACTCTGCTGTGTGTGCATCGGGTCGTCGTGAGTTGGCACCAACTCAGTAAAAATAAGTAACAGCAACTCTCCACCCACTCACCTAACCATCTGTACACACCCGCGTGCACACACACACACACACACACACACATACACACACACACACACACACACACCAAAACCAAACCCCGACTCCTGGGGATGTCATGTGTTTCAGAGTAGAACTACAGTCCATAGAGTTTTCTAGGCTGGCCCTTTACAGCAGGTAGGTTACCACGCCTTTTGTCCATGCTACCACTGGGTGGGTTCAAACCTCTGGTCTTTACACAAGGATTTGAAAGCAAGCACTTGTAAGACTTGTCCATCTCCATGTATGCACGTGTCCACCTGAGGGAGCAAACATGCGAGGCTGGGCCAGTCTGTGCTGCTGTCAGTGTTCCAGTTCATGCAGGGAAGGGAAGATTCTTAACAAAACACGCATCACAGGCCGCTGTGATCTGAGGGTGGCCACAGATGTGTTCTCGCAGGACCACAAGCACCTTACCCTCATCTGGCTGCCTTAAAAAAGTATTTTTCATGCCAGGAAAATAAATGACATTGAGGTCAAGGCTACTATTACCTCTTTAACAAAACAACAGTGGGCACAGTCCCAGATCAGTGAATCCTTGCTGCATGGTCCCTGGAATGCGGCCCCATAGACAACAGTGGACTTGGGAAGGAGCCAGGGTTGTGAGAGGAGTTGGGAGGACATCAAGGGCACCTGAGGCAGAGAGGTCCGCTCAGAAGATTATGGTGATGTCTTCTTTTTCTTCTTCTCCTTCTTCCAATTCAAAAAAGCTGAGTTTTTTTTTCCACAAAGGACACAGGGCGATTATGAAGGCTAATTAAGAAGAAGTTTTAAGACAAATTTAAAAAGTGCATTGGAGAGAGAATGGACGGGAACTGTGCCTTGAGGCCTTCCTTTTCTATCGGAGCATTGAGTCCTCTTGCTTGTTCCATGAGGGCTGTAGGGGCTGGGTTACAGACCCTGGGTAAGCCACCCCTCACTCCTACACATGCACACCTCCAGAACGCAGCCTGCACCTTCAGTCTTCTGGCTGTTCCCTAAACTCAGTGCATCTGGGGGTCCTTGAGGGGACAAAACCTGTGAAAACAGAGAATGCTGAAGTCCTCAAGGAAGGGGGAGTGACACAGAAGGAAGCCCCTCTTTCTGCATGACTTCATTGATGTGAAGGCTTAGTCACCATAGCTTCATGGGTTGTTCTTTGTGTTTAAGAAAGATTTCAATCCAGGACAGATGATCCCTTCAGGACCAGTGGTGAGAGTGGTGATACCGGGAGGATGAAGGGAAGGTGGGGCAGAAAGGGGGAACCGACTACAAAGATCTACATATAACCTCCTCCCTGGGGGATGGACAAGAGGATAGTGGGAGAAGGGAGACATTGCACAGTGTAAGATATGATAAAATAGGCTGAGCCCCGGTGGCGTAGTGGTTGTGCGCGGGACTGCGGCCCACTGGGATGTAGGTTCGATTCCAGCTCCATGGAGCAAAGGCTGGGCCTCCTACTCCCACCACCTGAGGGCAGTGATGCCCCACAAAAAAAAAGATAAGATAAAATAATAATAATTTATAGATTATCAAGGGTTCACGAGGGAGAGAGGGTGGGGATGGAGGGAAAATATGAGGCGTTGATCACAAGGGCTCAAGTAAAAAGCAAACACTTTGAGAATGATGATGACAGTAAGTAAACAAATGTGCTTGACATACAGTGGATGGATGGATGGATGGATTGCACTAAGAGTTGTATGAGCCCCCCCCCCCATCAAATGACTTTAAAGAATACAAAAGAAGAGAAAGGTTTCTACGATTTCGTGTCCATATATTTATGCCTTACCCTCATCTATGTAGCCGAGAAATGTAGCTGCATCTGTACACACACACACACACACACACACACACTCGAAAGAGTTTAAAAAAAAATCTTGGAGATTTTCCATTGACCGCTCATTTAGTTCTTCCACGAACTTTTGAAAGCATATATATATATATATATATATATATATGACATTTAAATTTTATTCACAAGATGCCCTAGAAAATAAGCACAGAAGGGGCAGGGCTAAGTAGGACGAGCTTATCACACTCATCAGGCTGTGGGGGCTCACACCTGCAAAGCTCAGGGGCGTGGCCTCCCAGAGAAGGGTCTAGAGGAACTGATGCCACTGCATGATGGTTCCAGAAAAGAACATGGGGTGGACCAGAGACTTCCAGAGAAATGAACAAGTCTGTCCTGGAGGACGGGCAGCCAGGATGGCCAGCCTTCACCTCCCCTTCTTTGAACCTGTCATGGCGGGGGGGGGGGCGGTGTCCAGTCCCTGGAGAAGGACATCATGCCTGGTAAAGGAGTGGACATCAGAGAAGACCCTCGGCGAGATGGAGGGGCCCAGTGGCTGCCACGGTGGATACTACAGAACCAGGCCCTGCTTCCTTCTGTGGTACGAGGAGTTGCCAGGGGTGACAGCTGCCAACAACAAGGCGGCTGGTCCAAGCTGACCTGACGGCTGAGGAGGCCAGGGGGAGGTGAAGACTATGCAGGTAACGCCGTGATAATAAAGAAAAGCTCTTGAAGCCGGCACTTATGAAATCAATTATATGATTCATGGGAAAGGGAGTCGGTGAGATGGAGAAGGAGGGGTCCACCAGTCAGACAATCAGCACAGAAAAGGGCCACCTATTCAGCTAGTTGTGCAACCTTCTAAGCCACCCAGAAAATTGCCTTTTGGTAAATGAATCAGGGCAGAGGACGATACTTGTTGGCAGCTTTTCGTATGAAAAGCAGGAGGAAGGGGGAGAAAGAAGGAGGAGGGATATCAGATCGGTGCTGCTCAGCCCAGGAACTAACTAGCAGGAGATGCGGGAAAAGCATCTCCGGAAGGCACTCCTCTCCTCAGTCAGGTCCTCTCCAGCCACAAAACCAGGGGGCGGGGCATGCGGAGAGACCAAGGGGGTCGGGGCCGTACCCTGGGAGAACAGTGCAGAGCCCCCGGTAGGACTGACGCCATCCCACCACGGGCCATCCGTCAGGGGCAGGCGATAACTCTAGTCATCTCCTTGATGGAGTTTTAAGATGAATTCTTCTAGGAGGCCACGGGCCAGGTCTTGAATCAGGAAGGAAAGAAAGAAAGAAAGACGCGGAAAGGGGGGTGGGGGGTGGGGTGGGAGGAAAACCCTCACAACAAATCACTCAGTCACCCTGACCAAATGAGCTGCCCTGGTGGAGTGACTACACAGGGCTGAGGCCAGGGTTTCTATTAGCAACCAGGTCCTTCCCATGCCGGTTGACAAGATGGACAACCATCCAGCCTCGTAAAAGATTCATGACCCAACTTTGCACTCCCTCTACCGCCTGCTTTCTCATAAAACCAGTGCAAATCCTATCAAAAATTTAGCAGAATCCCTGCCTCATCTGTTTAGGCCCGAAGCCAGTTGCAGGGACAACTCATTAGGGACAGGTTCATTAAAACCAGCCCTTGGGCAAAAGCAGTTTGCGGGCCTTCCTCATTTTTATTCACAAGCACCTCTCTGCCCAACCTCCTTGAGCCTGCAGACCCTGGGTTTGTCGTGATTCTGCGCGTGTGCAGGCCCCTGTGCTGGGCATCAGGGTCCAGGGTTCCACAAAAGCTGCCTCTTGTGGCTGCCAAACATCATTTCCATCTTCTTCTCTGTGAGCCTAGTCAGGAGAGCCCTGCAGAGGGCGAGAGGAGTGGCGGGCGGAGGTGGGAGGGGCCTGAAACTCGGTTGGCTTCCTCCTACCTGAGATGGATGGAGGCAGCACCTGGCACTGGAGCGCCACAGCAGCCAGGAGGAGCGGGCAGGAGCTCAGACAGGATAAAGGCCAAATGGTCTCGTTGGTTGGGTCTCCTCCATGTGTCCTGTCCAGGCCCTCGCTCAGACCCTCGGGCACCTGGGGCCTTAGCAACAGCCGGGGAAGTGGAAGCCTGACCAGATGTGTGTTTTCATGTGCCAGCGATGCCATTCTCCACACAGAGCTGGGGAGAAGCCTTTCTGAGCGTCAGACCTGTGGGGGTCATCTGGCAGGGGTGTGAAGAGCAGGTTGGCAGGGGTGGAAATGCAAGGTTTCCAGGTCACCGATATCTCCATGGAAGTTTATCTTTGGGGTAGTGATAGGAGAGCAGTGATGACCAGTGGGGGCCTGACCAGGCGGGTGAAGCAAGGCTCATGGGCATTGTGTTAGACTGAGAAGGTCATTCCTCACCCAAAGGGGCAGATGCTACAGAAAGCCCCTGATGTTTGAAATGTGTGGTAGTTGCCCAACATGTCTGAGTGTGTCTGATTTGTCACACGAAGTCAGGGCGAGCTTGGACATCTCTAGCTAGTTGGGTGCCCCCGGGGGAATCCAATGGTTATTAGTCTCAAGGTGGAAGGTTCACACATCGATCCAGAGGGACCTCAGAAGAAAGTCCTGGCCGTCAACTAAGAAAAAAAAAAAAGGCACACCGTAATCCCTATGAAGCACAGCTCTACCTGAGCATATTTGGCGGAGTGGGGGAAGGGATCATGTGCTGGAGCAGTCGCAATGGCAGCTGGCTTCTCTGTCTTGTTTGCCTTCTAGCTGTAGAAACATTGGCAGCTGACGCCAACAAGCAAACAAAAAGAAAGAAAAACAGAACTCTGTGAGCCACAGAAATATACAGATGCGGGGCTGACAACGCGGGATGTGGAAAGGGAGCTGAATCGAGTCTCTGTCTTGCTACCACTTGGCGAGCCTGGCCTGCGGCAGGCAGGGTCTGAGCATCCGGAGACTCTCAGTGCCACGGGGAACTGAGGGACGGGCACGTTCCGACCCCAGCTGCACGAACCCAATCCCTTCAAAACCAACTAAATTAGGGAGGGCTTACAGTGTCCCAAACCATTCCATTACCTCAAATGGAACTGATATGCACACAGCTCCCCCACCGCCCACGTGGGTGTGAGTGATTCCTCAAAATGACATCATGATTTCCTGAACTGAACACCCAGATGGGGATCTGTCCAGGGACTCCCATTCAGCAACCATTTCCTCATGGAGCTGGGTTTCATGAACCTCTGAGGGGCTGCACTTTATAAACCTGGGGCCTCCGCGTGCAAGGCAGGCCACTCAGCCTATCTTTCTGGGCTCCATTTTCTTCAACTGGGAAGGCATTTGGACACGATTAGAAATTGATGCACGTGGCTAGACCAGACCCTGGGTATTTAGGGCAGCCCCTCAGGGACTGTTAAAGGGGGGCGGGGGGAAGCAGTTAAGAAGGTGAAACCTGGCTTACACTTCTCTTCCTTCTTGTGGCCCCCACAACCCAAACCGTGAAGCTCCACCTCATCGATATTACTTTTCACCCTCACTTAAGACTTGGAGAAAACTTTTGAACTTAAACATGGATGGATGGATGGATGGTGGAGGGTGGATAGGTGGTAGGTAGGTAGGTAACTAATGTTTTTACTAGTTTTTGTACTGCCTTTGTGTGGCAACTCACTCCTGGTGACTCCATGTAATGCTACCTGGGCTGGTGTTCTCTCTGATTGGCTGCAGTTTGAACCACTGTGATCTACAGGGATTTGACTGGCTGATTTGGGGAAGTAAGTAGATCTTCAATCCCTCCTTCCTGCCCAACATAGTCAGGGAGCTTTGCTGGACCCTTTTAGCAACATCCCACGTGCAAGCCACCATGGACAGACCTAGGAGGCACCTTGCTGAGAACGGAACTTGGGACTTCCACATGGCAACCAAGAAGTCCACCACTGAGCCACCAACTCTTGATAGATAAGACTGGCACGACATGGTGATAGGTCAATAGATGGATAAGTAGCTATAAATAGAAAGAATGACGGTGGTAACATGATGGATCCTTCAGCCTCATTCTGTATCTTGATGCATATTATCACAGCTCCTGGACCTTTTTGGCCCTTGACTGTCATCTGGTGGGGCTGGGAGCTGACATGGGTACACAAATGCCAGAGAGCTTCTTTTCTCCAAAAGCCTATTGATTTCTCCACCACCTTCATCTCCACCTTCTTTGCAGCCTCAGTATCTTCCCATCCCAGTAGCCCTTGACCAGGGACCAGCATTTCTTCAGCGAGACCAGAAAGTCAACTCAATGGCCTGGTTGACTTAATCCCAAATGCTTTGGGGACCTTACAGTGAAGGGAAGCTAGTCTTCTCCCAGGTCCTAGACCACACCAAACAGTTAGTCCCTTATTAGACCTTCTTTCTAGTTCTTTTTTAAACACACCCTCATTTGTTTTGTTTTGTTTTGTTTTTTCCCTTTGCCATCCATCGTGTTGCTCCTTTTCTGAGAAAGATTCCAACTTGACAAGCAAGAACTTTGGAAATTTGGGGGTGTATGCTGAGCAAAGAAGTATGCAGGAGGAAAAGACATGTCTATTAGCAATGCAAATATATTCACAAATGAGCCTGCACTTGTATGAGCAGTGCCTTTAAAACAGCCATTTAATCCAGCGAAAATTTGACTCCAGGAAAAACTGAGCAGCACAGGGACTCGAGACGTTTTGCATTTAAAACATGGATTAAGTGCTTCCCTCTTTGCCTTTTTAAGGGGGATATTTGCAAATCGCATGCCTGGCAAGTTTCAAGAGTTGGGGAGGACTGAGGCCAAGGTGGAAACGATGGGGATCAAGATCATTGACTCATCCCTCCCCACTGAGTCGTCCCCCCCACGTGCAGATCTAGAGGACAAGGTAGAACTGTCCGTCACACGGGTGTTCCTAGGCAGTCACTTGCAAGGACGCTGACTGTCACATCATTTCTCACAGGGCATCTGATAAGTTAGAACCCAAGACCCTTCCATCCACATTTAACCACCGTGGCTGTGCAACTGCTCGAGGTGACCCTGTGACCATGGTCACCAGGTCCAGGGGAGGTCTGTCACTTTCTCTATCTCGTGGGACCATTCAGTCTCCTCAATCATGCAGCAACGCAGTTGGACTTGATTCGATGATGGTCTCCGAGACCACAGTGGGTTCCTATTCTCAGGTGAGAAGAATGCAAACCGTGGGTCCTCCTTTTGGGGTGGATGGGACGTTTCCTTCCAACAGAGGAAGGCAAGGTGGGACTTCTCACAGTCTCCCATGTTTAAACTGCCTTTTATGGGATCCCATCTACATGCCTATCTTGGCATCCATAGAAGAGATAGTGTGTGGAGCTTATAATTGTTACCTGTGGAGATGTGGAGGGAGACTAGTGGGGAAGCAGGACCAGCCTGGGAACACTCCCGTAGGTCCCCGAACTGGATTTCTGTTATAAGTTCTCCCACAGGTCAAGACGAGGGCAACCAAATGACTTGAACAACAGTCTTAACCAGAAGGTCATCTGTTCCCCAGAGCCACAGAGACAGGCTGCTGTGCTATGACCACACATGGAGACCCCACGTTGGCGCAACAAAACCAAGTGCACTGCCTTGCCTGGAACTCCCCCCACCCCCTGAGATTCCCCCCGCATCAAGGATTCCCTACTAACAGGTGATTCTCATAGGCTGACTTTTGAAATGGCTTTCTTTTATTCCCAGGGACACATCAAGTGCCATGGGGGCGGGGGCCTGTTCATGCAGTATAGATCAGTTGGCCATTGGCAGCACATCAGGCTGTGACAAGCTGGTCGGCCTGCCGGGTTGAAAGTCTGGGTTGAGCTTGGGCCCGTCAAGACTGTGCTATTGAATTATTGACAGCCGCTCGCCGCAGAGCGAGGCGAGAGTCGACCACAGCCTTGGCTCAATAAAGATGAAATGGAAACCCTCTCTGAAGCCGACTTTAGCACGTTAAAGGAGTTTTAATGGGCTGGTTTAGAATTCAGTAAGAGAATGCATTAGGCTGATTATATTTTCAATGGCTAAATGCAGGCACGCACACAAGTTTGGGATTCTGCAGGGCTTAAAACTGAGGGGTGGGGGTGGGGGGCTGTCAGGACGAATTATGCCCTTCTAGAGAGAAGCAGGAGTGAGCGTGAGCTCCGGCTTGGTCCCAAGAGTGACTGTTTGCCTGTCTCCTCTCTGGGCCCCTTTCCTTCACCATCCCAGCTGTATCAAACTGCCAGTCCAGTGTCAAAGGACAAGGCTGTTCAATCACCGTGGACACCACCTTGGGTGTGCAGAACCCTGAGCCATGGCTACTGTCCCGCTCTGGTATGCTGGCCCTTCTCATCCTATGTCCAGAGTGTTGTGAACAGCCTTCATGGATAAGTGCTTGGCCAGGAGCAGAAAAGTTGGCAGTTCAGGCCCACACAGAAGTGCTGCGGAAGAAAGGCCTGGCTGTGTGTTTCTGAAAGATGTCAGCCATGAAAACCCCATAGAGCCCACTGGTGCTCTGTGCATGGGCGGGTGCCAGAGTCAGAAATGATTGAATTGGATTGTCATTAACAACTTTCTCTGTGTGGGTGTGTTTGCTTAATATATATGTGCATATCTGTTTATATGCAATATGCACTTATAGATACATCTTATATATGTATACTTTTATAGAGAGAATATGCATTTGCATGTATGTTTATACTTGCATAGGTCTATAGTTAGAGATGTATAGCCATACAAGTCTGTATCTCCAGCTATAGGAGAAAGACAGGGATTTCTAATTCAGAAAAGAGTTACAGTCTCAGAAATCCACAGGGACGGAGAGTTCTACCCTGTCCTATAAGATCACTATGAATTGAAATCGACTCGATGACAGTGAGCTTGGGTTTGTTTCTTTGCTATATCCATTTTTAAATGCATATGAGTGACTATCCATTCATATGTGTGTGCATATCCAGTTATGGCATGCACATACAAATGCAGGGGCTCCAAAAGGTTTGTGGGACTCTCTTAACTTCGAATCGCCCTTTCCCACACACCTGCTGCAGTGCCAGATGGCTCCTTCCCTCCTCACGGCGCATACCCTGACTCAACCTGCTCGCCTGCTAACCGAGAAGCTGGGGGTTCAAACTCCTGCTGACGCATCTCAGAAGACAGGCAGGTCTGGCACTCTGTTTCTGAAAGGTCCCCGCCTCTAACAGCTCATGGGACCATTGTCCCCAGCACAGCCACGGAAACTCAGAGTCGAACCAACAGCGCCAGAGTCCAAGAATAAAGGTCCCCCCCTCCCCAGGGTCCTCTCAGCCTCTCCCGGAGCGGGGCAGAGTGGGGAGAGCTCTACAGCTCAGCCAGTGTCCTCCTGCTGGCCAATGAATACGAACACTTATGGGTTTTCTTATATAATCTCTTTTCTTCTTTAAATTCCTACCTGCCAAGATTTACTTGTATTTTAATAGCTGATGTCAGAGGAGCCTCGTGCAGTGAGTCCCTTCTCAGAACTATAATTTTAAATACAATGAGACAGGCATCATGTGTGGCATTGACATGCAGAGATTATTCCACGTGGACTTCTAAAGTGCATCCGGAGAGCTTCAGAGACCGAGCCCATTTTAAACGAATTTAAATGGAATGATCACGGGAGTGTTGCTTTTTGTTATACATATTTTTTAAAAAAGCCATTTGTCTATTGTGACCCTATCTATGTTCCGTTTTTTTCCCTCTCTTGGTTCCCGACGTGGCCTCTTCCGACTGCCTCCTGTCAAGTCCCAGAGAGGGGTCAATCTGGACATTTAAATCTTCATTCCTCGGCCTTCTTCCTTGGGATTATCTCCTGCCACGCCGCGCAGCATAAGTAAATCAAAGACGCTTCCCCGGGCTCGCAGAAAGGCAGCTAATCTCCAGACAAATATTTAGCAGGCAGCTCTGCCTTACCCCTGCCTTAATCGTTTCCAACTGATTTGACTTACTCTAATTACAGCCTTTATGTTATAAAAGCCATTTTTATGTTGCCGGGGAGCCGTTTCATGGCGAAGACATGAAATTTTTTGCTGAGTTTCCCGTTCCCAGGTTGATTCGGGTAGCGGTGCTCTGCAGCGTGGCTCTAATTAGAAAAACACACGGCCTGGGACGTCCACGAGGCTTTCTGTTAATACCGCTGGAGGCGGAGGGTGGGGGGAGGGGGGCTCTTGTCTCCGCCCCCACCACTGGAGCTGACACCCAGAGCCCAGGGATCCACTTGACTCTGGAGGCTGGACTCCTTCTCCCGCCGGCTGATCGGCAAGCAGATGCCTCCTCCCCTTCGAAGCAAGAGCTGCCTCCTCTTTGGAGAAGCAGCTTACTAATTTAATATAACAGGAGAGAGCGAGCGAGAGCGTGAGCAAGCGAGATAATTAAATTCTAGCACAGTTTAGGGGACTGCATTTGTTTCATGACTACGAGCTTGGAAAAAATTCTCGCACCGTGTCCTATCTTTCGGCAGGTTCCACGGCCTGCGTGGAAACCTCAGAGGCGGAGTCACCCGGTGGGGGGTGGGGGCCATGGTCAGCATGCTGGACTGTTACCCCACGAGTTTGGAAGGGCAGATCCCATCCTGGGAGGCACCTCCAAAGAATGGTCTGGTGATTGCTTGCTTGAGTGTCCACTTGGTAAAAATGCCTTCTCTGACCAATGGGGGGTAGCCACACACTGGAATCGACACACCTGGTGCTTGCTTGGGGCTGGAGAAATGCAGGGGACTGAGCAATGTGCCTGAGGGCTCCCTTTGGTCTGCTCAGATTTGATAATAGCTAGGGAGGGTCCAGGCAAAGAGACCAAGCTAATGTCCCAGCTGCCCTTTTCAGCCTGGAGTCCAGGGACCAGAGGTTAGAGACCCTGGCTCACAGGTGAGGGAACCAGGAGGGTCAGCTGGAGCGGAAAAACAGTGGAGGCTGAAAGAACTGGGCTTCACCCCTGACCTGGTCACCTCCCCATGGTGGGAACCCACCGCCAGTCCATCTTTGTCAGTTACCTACAGTTTTAATTTCATAGTTTAATAAGGAATGGTCACATGGAAGTACCTAATGGTCACATCAATACCTAGCATTGTCATCTAAATTAATCCATGTTCCCTGAACTGCCCTCCCCCCTCCCAAAAAAAAGACCCCTCACTTTCATCAAGGTAACATAGGTTCACGGCAACCCTGCAGGACAAGGTTGAACTGCTCCCGTGAGTTTGTTTCTAAGACGGTAAGTCTTCACAAATCCAGAAAACCCCATCTTTCTGCTGAGGAGCATCTAGTGCTTTTGAACTGCTGATCGTGTGGGTCATGCCCGTGTAACTGCTATGCCCTTTAAGTCTCCTTAGAAGCATTTCTAGGCTAGTTAATAGGGAATGGGAATTCCCAAGAAAGCCTCCAGAGAGAGTTACTGGATCATGGGTAGGCTGAAGGGAAGGCTACCTCTTGCTCCTGCCTTCCTGGCTGCCTGAGGGAGGCTCTTGGGAAAACCAGAATGATGATGCTGGATTCTCGGTGCTGTGGACTGATGGCTTTCCGAGAGGGAAACAGGTAGGGCATCAACAACAATATCAGACAGGAAGAAGAGAAAACAAAACCAAGATGACACACCGAGAACTAAGGCACACCTGACCCAAGTCATGGTACTTCCCAGCCACTCAAAAGCATACCAAAGCTGCATGGCCCGTTCACAAAACAGACCAAAGAAGAACAGATGTACTTAACACATGATGTTGGTGAAAAATATTGTGTCTATTGTGGACTGCTGGAAAAATGAACCAACCCATCTGGCAAAAGGTACAGCCAGGGTGCTCCTTAGAGGCAAGGTTGGGGAGACTTCCTTTCACACACTTAGGGCCTGTCGTCAGGAGCGAGCAGTCCCTGGAGAAGGACCTCATGTGTGGTAAAGCACAGGGGCAGTGAAGGAGAGGGAGGTCGTCAGGGAGAGGGATGGACACAGCAGCTGCCTAAAGAGGCTCACAGGTAACGCCATGGCGAGGATGGTACAGGAATGGGCATGTTTTGTTCTGTTGTACACAAAGCAGGGGGTACCTCAGGATAAGGACGTCAGAGAGAAAGAAATACCAGGTGGCCACTCCCTGAAACCGCAGCCCGCAAAGCATCACGGGTCACAACAAGGACATCCCTTTGCCCATGCGGAGGCACGGCCAGGCAGTGCCACAGAAGGTTTCCCCGCCAGGTGGAGACCTACCTCCTCCCCCTGCAGCCACCAGACCTGCACAGACACGCTCCCAAAGGCATCTTGGCAGGAAAGGACCCTCTCCGGTACCCTCCACTGTCGACCTAGGAAAGGGGCCATCTTTTAACTGCCTCCAGGGGACAGGGACAGAAAGCACACAGTGGGACCGCAAACAAACTGCTGAGGCTCCCCGCTTCTCTGACGCCAATCCCACCACCACCACCAAACCCCATTACATGTTGGGAAAGTGCTGACTCTGTTCAGGGCATGCTACAGAACAGAGAAGAACCCCTGCCTCCTGGATTTTCCAAGGCTGACAGAGCCTGGTGGGCCCAGAGCTCAAGCCACCCTCAAGCTACCTTCCCCAGAGGAAGACCAGCCCTTCTGTTTCAGCCTGACCCCTGTGGGACAGTTCTCCTCGGCCTTGCTGGATCACTGCGTGGGGACTCAAAGAATGGCCATCAGGTACTTGGTTTTTGCTTTATGCCTCGTCTTTCTGGAAGCAGATTGCCACCTCACTTGGTGGGCAGCCGAGAATGTGACCCCTGAGTAACTGGGTGGAGGCAGGGTTCTGTGAAGGCAGGCTCATGCCCACCTGAGGCTACATTCACTTCTATGGGGCAGAAGAACCGTGGCCTCTCCAAAGCCATCTCACTTGCTAGCTGGCCCCTGATACTCGTCTGTGGGCCTCTGACTTCGAAGCTGGAGTTCCAGGTCTTCAAGGGACAGTGACCTCATCACAAAAGTCTCAGGAGGGCCTTTGTCCCTTGTCGGGGGAGGAGACTTAGCTGCCTACAGTCCAGGAAACTTCATCCTTCTACACAGGAGAAACATGCGGGGTGAAGGGCGATGAACCCCGAGGCTGAAACGCCCCCTGCTTTCCCAGAAGTCCACCTGGCCTGGCTCGGGAGGCATGTCTCATCCTGGAGACAAGAGCTCCAGTTCTGAAGAGCGGATGTCCTCTCTGAGACACATCCCGGACTTAGGTAGAGGCCCGAGTGCTTCAAGCATTAGCAGAGGACCCCCCACCCCACCCCCAGCTCCCACCACCAAAAGTCAGCACACTGAGGGTGGGTGAATCTGAGCACCCACCCAAATGTCCTCTGTTGGAGAGAGACCTTCCTTCCCCACTGAGCCTGGGGCTCCCACAGGAGGAGTCTCAGAAATCCCAGGGACTGCATGGATTGTAACTCTGCCCCCTGGGACTGCAGCGGGCTGGAGTCTGTCAGTCCAAGGCAGAGCAGCTTGGCCAAGTGGCTGGGCAAATGGTTGGCAATTTGACAACTGTCCTGTAGGAGAACCAGGAGGCTTTGTGCTTCCGTCAAGTGTTACCCTTGTCTCTGAAACCCACAGCCAATCTACCCTTGTTCTGTGGAGCGGACTCATTGGCAGCGATCGTGGAGTTCTGAGTCAGCTGGGGGTTCTGGGTGGGCACCCTTGTACCAGGGCTTCCTCTTGGGGTGAAAGGAGGATCCTGGGAACCATGTCCACATCAGAGTGCTCACTGCAAGGCAGGCCCAGTTAGGGCATGTTAGGGGGGTAGCTATGAAAAACCCAATACGGCAGGCTCCTGTGGAGAGTGATAGAGCCCTAAGGTGGGAGGGGGGGCTGGGAGGGGGGGGGACCTAGGAGCCTGTGTGATGATGGTGACATCTTCCCTTCTACGTTTGTAGCCTCATGCTTGCTTCTCTGGGTCTGAGTCCCTGAGACACCAGGAGGGATTTTTAGCTGTACCGTATCTTTTCCACAAACATCACACACACACACACACACACACACACACACACACACACCCTACCCCTTTGCCCCCATTAATAAGATAGCTACCTCCACCCAACACCCCCTCTTCCTACTAACAAGGCAGCTCAGTGTGTCGCAGGACAGTGACACCGCCTCCCCTCCCCTCACCACCCCCCCCCCACATGCTGCTGTGGCGCTCACTGGCAGCTACACCAACAGAATCTCACATTCCAGGGAGGTCAACCACCATGAGGAGCGGTCGGCGGAGTCCTGGTGGCATAATGGTGACTTTCTGGGCTGCTAACCACTAGGCCAGCAGTTCAAATCCTCCAGCCACTCCACAGGAGCAAGACGGGACTGTCTCCTCCTGTAATAAGCTAAAGTCTCTGAAGCCCGCAGGGTCACTATGGGACATTGACATGATGACAGTGAGTAGGGGAGTCCATACTAAGCAGACCAGAGGGAAGAGCCTGGTGGTCTCCTTCTGGAAATTGCCAGCGGACACCCTACCGGCACAAGCATCGGATCCGCAACGCATCCTGGTCAAGGTGCCGCACGGGGCAGCACGCTGTGCCCAACAGAAAATGGGGGCCAACCAGGCCTCTCTCAGCAGCTCCGGGGACACCTCTGCAGCGTGGCCTATCTTCCAGCTCCAGGTGTGGA
>PVJH01010605.1:0-69648 GCA_004026705.1 Nesogale talazaci | reverse complement strand
CTATTAATAGCTCTTAATTTTAAATATTAAGCTATTTAATATTATTACATCTTTCTCTTTACTGGTTTATCTTTCCCTCTTTCCCTTCTTTTTGATTTCAACCCTTTTCTATGCCCACTTCTTACTTTCTTCCTTTTTACAATTCATGAGATTTTTATCTCACTTGACAAGAAAAGGACATCATTACCCACAGTCAGTCATGCATACTATCCCAGTGTACACCTGTACACTGATGGCTCATGCCATTACTTACACTTGCAACACTGGATCAATTATACACCATGGGCAACAACTTCTTTCCCTTGAGAAAACTGACATTCAAAACAGCAAGTAAAGATACATTCCCATACCCCTGAAAGTTACTTCAGTCCCTTGAAAACAGAAAAGTGATTGGGAGCTGCTGAAGTAGTATCCAAATTAATAATCCCATGTCATTGCCTCAATAAATCAAAACAATGCAAAGTAAAAAGATTGTGTGTAACAGACCAACACATGATAATGCAAATTCAACATGGACATGAATAACATTAAAGCATACGCACAGCTGCCAGCATACAAGTAGAAGCATATTTCACTACATTATGAAATTATCTCAATAATAAATTTATTCAGTGAACACTAATGATAGAAGACCTAACAATCTATGAGATGACATCAAGAACCCTGTTCATACAAAATATATCATTACAAAGGCAGAAAGAAAGGAATGATGAAAGTAGATGTCAGAAGAGACTCTCAATCTTGTTCTCTATTTTTTTTGGGGGGGCGGGTGGTATCACTGCCCTCTGGTGGGAGTAGGAGACCTAACCTTGCTCCTGGAGAGCTGCTGCTGGATTTGAACTGCCAAGCCAGTGGGCCACAGTCCTGCACTCAACCACTACGCCACTGGGGTTCAGCCCTCAATCTTGTTCTTAATCATAAACAGAAATGATAAAGGAATAAGTTGAACAGATAATTTCAAAAGGTTATTTAGAAGAAAATTAATGTATTCTAATAAAGTGTGCAAAATACCTGGAGTTAGAAAACCCAAAGGAAAAGCAACTCCTTAGTATATCTTAAACTGAAGGAAATGAACAAAAAATTGAAACTCTAATTGCAATATTAAAAGATTCTGTAGAAAAATATTAAGTGATACAGGTAGAATCTAAAGAAGATGAAAGAAAATACATGGCCTACATTCAACAATTAAGTCTAAGAATCAGTGGTACCAATGGGAGAAATCCAAACTGAACTGGAGTTATTAGCCAAATATAAGGCTCCAAGTATGGAAATAATGCTAACAGAAAGGTTTCTGCTAGTTAAGGAAGAGAAAAAAATTGAAAGCAAGCTATCTGGCCAGCTGATAAGAAGATATTCATATTCTGACTCATTCCTAAGAAAGGTTACCAAACACAAGGCACAAATAATAGAAAGATTTAACTAATATCACATGCAAGTACAAATTTGCTGATTTCACCCAACAATAGTTGCAGGAATGCTTTGATGAGAGTCTGACAGAGATTCAAGTCAGATTCAGAAAATGTGCTGATCCAGGATGAGCATTGCCACCGAAGACATTACGTTGTTTCTTGGGTCAAAACACATGACTCAATTTGGTTACAAGCTACAAAAATTAGGAAAGTAAGATAAATCCACTGTCACTGAGGTGATTCCAGCTTACAGCAACGCTCTCCAGAACTTCAGAGGCTGCAATCATTACAAGGCAGACAGTCTCAACTTTGCCCTGTAGAATGGCTGGACTTTGTGACCAACTGACCAACTATAAGGTAATCATTTAAAATTCATGGGAATATTACTGGGTGGTATATGTGATTATGTAATAGTAAATAAAAAACACTATTTGCATCTAAAATATGATAAGTGCTTTTAATCTAATAATTAAATCTAAAAAGTAAAAACAATTTCATTGTTATGCTATTATTATTGATGTGTGTGCTCTGTATAAAAATGTGCTAAATTTTGGACTTGGGGAAATGAGAAGGCACAAAATCTCTGTCCTTTAAAATAGTTTCAGCATTAATCACATGTCCAGTAAAGTAAAATGAGGATAAATAAAAGGGGAATACACAATTCATCTCAAATAATATTCACCTTAAATGTAATGTGGCTGTTGCTATTTATCTAATGAGAAAACTGGTGCTTATTGAATCTAGATTGTTTGTTTAAAATTGCTTTTGGAGGTCTCTGGTTAACTTACTTTAGATGACAAAACATTGAATCCTTAATTGCATTCCTATTAAAGCACTGCTGTTCCTAAATACATGAGACTTTTATGAGCATTTCAGAAGGCATATTGAAATATTGTTGCTTAGATGGAAATAAATATTTTGTTAACTTTTGCTACTTATAATGTGTCAAGTAGTGTAATGATGTCAGAAGAGATGATTTCAATTATTATTTGAAGATAAATTATCAAGATTTAAAATAATTTAAGTTCTGAAAATGTCTTCCAGCAGTTTTTTTTTAATGTTGTGTGTCCTATCCACAATTGTTAAAGTGAACTTTCTGATTTCTTAAACTCCAACAGAAAAGTTTTAGGACAGAGAATTACACACTTAATTGTTCAACTTAATATGCCATTTAATGAAGAGATTTGAAGCTCTGTAATGCCTTGATTTTCCATAGTGAGTAATATGGGAAGACAGAGGATACAGAAATATGGATTTGCAACATTCACGCACAAAAAGCAAGGGGGTGAATTTTTAAGAAATGTCTAGGCCATAATTTTTGAATAAACTGGATTCTGAAAGCAATTTGCAAATTGTTTAGGAAATCATTTCCCTTTCCATAGCTATTATTCTCATCTGACTTTTGGTTTTATTTGGGGGTCAGGGAACCTCTGAAAGTAGATCCAATTCATGAAGACCACATGTGAACAAAGCACTCCTTCCCCACCCCCCCAGGATTATCAGGACAGATCATCAGGCCTTTTTCCCAGGTACACTGGGAGGATTTGCAGGTCATGACATTATTAGTGGATTCTGACTCAATTAAATGGAAACCGCCTATTCTTTCTAAATGAAGAACAACAGGAAATACAAATCCTACAATTTAAATATAAGAATATATTTAAAGATAACAATAAACTATATTTCTAAATCATATGTGTTTAAAATTTGCCTCTACAAAGTTATTAAATGTGTTGTGGTGGGTCTCTGACACAAAAAATTGGGGCAATTGTCAACTTTAAGATTTCTATAAAAGCCCATGACTGGGACTGAGCCCTGGTGGCATATTGGTTGTGTGCAGGACTGGGGCCCACAGGACTTGCAGTTCACATCAAGCAGCAGCTCTCCAGGAGCAAGGCCGGGCCTCCCATTGCCACCAGAGGTCAGTAATGCCCCACCACACCCCCACCCCCCTCAAAAAAAAAAAAAAACAGTGACTGTCTCTGAATAAGTTTTGTCACTGGTACAATGGAAGCTATTGGCATCAATCACACTACTTTTCAACTGTTGCGACCATGGCTTTGTTAGATCAGCAGCATGAGCCACAAGTGGAGTTGTGTATAAGAAAAAAAATGAAACTAATTCTGCCAAATAGCTGTTATATTGTTTGGTGGAAATTTGACAACAAAGGCAAGGTAGTTCAAATATCTTAATAGATCATATTTCATTACCTTAAAACAATGAACTAAGTATTTTTAGGTTATGATGATATTTTGGAGAAATGAAGTTATTTGATGTCACTCTATGGATTTAGGGGGTCTGTAAGTTTATGGACTTTCATTTCTCCAAAGAGAATAGGCCTTATGACAAAAATCTGGAGTAATAAAGACCACATGGTGCAATGGTTAAGTACTCAACTGCTAACCAAAAGTTTGGAGGTGACTCTGGAGAATCTCTAGAAAAAAGATCAGGTGACAATTCTATAAATATTACAACCTAGACAAACCTATAGGCATTTCCTCTGTTGTATGGGATCACTATGAATTAAAATGTATTCCACGCACACAGCAATAAACTAGACAAAGTATAACTCTCTAAATTTAGGGTGTTAAAATATTTCTGTAGTGGAGCCCTGATGAGCATACATTGGACTTATAACCTCAAGGTTAGTAGTTGGAAACCAGTAGCCACTCCATGGGTAGAAAAATGAGACTTTCTAATTTTGTTAAGACTTATAACCTCAGAAACCCACCGGGATCATTCCAATCTGTCCTGTAAGGCCATTATCGTTGGAATCTATCCAATGGCAGTGTTTGGTTTGGTTTGGTTTTCCTAAGAAAGTCACATTTTCTAGTGCAGTTGACAGTGCTCAGGTCAAACTGGGCCCTGGAAAAGAAAACCATAATGATACTCATCCTGTTAGAATCCATGCTTCTGATAGGGAATGAATTGGGAGTCTCTTGGTCGCATGGAAAAGAAAGGAACCTTTTTTAATCTATTTTTTGATCATTGGTAATGGAAATTGGAGGAGGAATGAAACCAGGAATAACAATGCAGAAACAAACTGTGTTTTCCTTGGTTGACTAGATAAAAAAATCCACTGACACCCATATATGTGTAAGATAAACCTTTATATCAACAAAGTGCCCCATTCCAGTCCAACTCAAGTCTGTAAGTTCAATAGTTAAATCCCTCTTCAGAATCTTGCAGTCACAGGAGTGATGCAGAATGTAGGATGCTCACTGGGGAGTGGGTGCCAGATACATGGCTGAGCCCCAGTGGCGTAGTGGTTGTGCGCGGGACTATGGCCCACTGGGACAGAGGTTCAATTCCAGCTCCCAGGAACAAAGACTGGGCCTCCTACTCCCACCACCTGAGGGCAGTGATGCCTTAAAAAATTAAAAAAAAATATTGACCAGACAGCTAAACATCTCATGATGTGGAAAAACTTGGAAAACACTGCTCTCAGGAACTATTCAGCTTCATAAAGATATATATTTCATGGTACCCTTATTTTAAGGGGTGGCGAAAGAAAATTTTTTTACACACAAAAAAGTGGAATCTAGGATAGGTAACCCTGAAAGAAAAGCGGACTAGACTGATGATTTTTAGCGTGCCCTTTCTTTATCTAACATAGAGGTTTTATCTTTTCTAAGTTATCATTCTTGTTAGACAGTGCTATTTGTCGGTTTGTTTGCTTATTTATACATGGAATTCAGAATAGGTCACTTCTGGAGACAGAAAATTGACCGATGATTCCTGAGGGCATGCGAGAGGAGGGAGTCAGAAAGGAGTGGGGAGCCAGCCATGAGAAGTATAAGAGAATAGTAAGTGCTCTAAATTGGATGGTGAAGCGTGTATAGTTTCTCTTGGAGTTTTGAACAATTGAGTTGTCTGAGAGGAATTATTGATGGGACTGATGAGTAAATATAACTTGTGTGTGTACACACACACACACACACACACAGACATGAGACGTAACCCCCAAGAAAGATCAAACAGAATCTTGTATTCAATGCTATGTATTAAAGTTAATTTTAAAAAACATGTAACCTTCAAAGTACTCTCCTTTACACCTAGTACATTTGTCAAACCTGTGTTTCCATTCTTGGAAACATTTTTCAAACTCATCAGTTTAGATGTGTTACCGCACTTCCCTCATTTTTTTTTATCTTCACCTCTTCTACATTTCATCAAATCGCTGTGCCTTCATGTCCCTCTTCATTTGCAGAAACAAAAAAAAGTTGCAGAAAGTGAGGTCAAGTGAGTCAGGTGAGTGGGGCAAGATAGGCATGCTGATCTTGGCCAAAAACTGACACATTGTGAAGGCTATGTGAGTAGATGCATTGTTGTGGTGGCAAAAAAAGTACCCTGTCTGCCATCAATCAGTCCTTTTCTTGGTCACATACTTGAGACTTGTATGGAGGTTCTAGCAGGGGAGCACATCTACTCGTATACCCATGACCGAAGGACAGTCCTCCTTCTATCAGGGAAGGTCATCCTCTTCAAAAGAGGACGTAGCTTCAGGGGGGACCCACATAGAGTGGTGATGGAAGAAGGGGACACCTGCCTAGCCAGCCAGATCAGCTGAATCAACCCTGGCAATCAATGGGATGACAGATGTCACAGCCAGATTGCCCTCACATCCTTTTGGTCATATACTGTTTTACATATTTTCAGAACCTCCAAATAGAAAGCTTAATCAACAGTCTGACCTAGTGGGCTGAACTCCAGATGCACTATCTCACTCAGATTAAAAATAAAAAACACTAAGAATCATCTTGATCTTTGATTTCACTTCACTAGCATTTCCAGAAAGAGGTGACAAGGATCTCTTTCACTGGCCTGAGTGGTGTTTCCTTTGGAGATTGTAAGAATAGCACTATGTCTTGTCACCGGTAATTCCCTTAAATAAGCCATCACAAAAAGGAGGTTCAAATGAGCCTGGTTTTATTAAAAAAAAAAATTTACGCTGGCCAGACTGAATCTTTCCAGGCAACGTCACTGGGTTCAGAATGAGTTGCTTGCTTTTTGGAAAAAATACATCATGCTAGGGAACCTCTGCCCAGACAAACTTTTTGTTGTTGTTGTTTATTTTGAGGTGGCTACCCCCATTAATATAAATGCAATGAGGAAGAAGATGGTCTTTGGGCATCCACCTAAATCTTGTCTCAGTACAAGAATAGTTGGTTCTAACATTGTGAAATTGCATGATACCTTTTGACACCATTGCTAAAGAGAAAATGGGAAAAAATGTGGTGATGAAAGTTTATGGTGCTCAGCTATCAAAGGATATGGTGTCTGAGGTCCTACTGGCTTGTCATTAAACAAGTGGCCATCTAGCAAGGAAACAACAAATTTCACTTGGATGAAGCACACCAGGCTGTGTGGTCATGAGGTGTCGATGAGAAGAGGTATCAGAAGCTCAAAGCCATGCCACCAACTCTATGGTAAAGGGCATGGATGCAATATAAACCTTGAACTCCTCTACAAAGTCATCGGACAGTCCTTCTTAGAAGATCACATGCAATGGATGATAGATCAGGGTGTATTATGGTAGCGACAAACCATATAAGTATCCTCTACTTACTTCATATTTCCTCACCTTACTAATAAGGTATTTATTTGTTTACATCATTAATCGTGTAACATTTGCATATACTCATTTATATATGTAAGATTGTTCAGTGCATGAAATTTTTGATAGATAAGCTTTCAGAAACAGTAACAGGAGTAATGGTTTCCTGAGGGCACCAGAAGAAAGGTTGAGGGAGCAGGGAAAGGTGGAGCTGATAGCAATGATGAGAACAACCAAACTAAGAATTTTATGTGAATATATGTAAATGTGTATACATATGATATATTAATACAACTTATTCTTAAAAAAGAAAAGATATTGAAAGTATGACAAAGCAGGGGGAACAAAGAAGAGGAGATAGAAAGGCAAAGGGATATGAGAATGGAGGGTGAGTGGGAAAGTGAGGAAAAAGAGAAGAAAAAACCATAGAAACACTGTGGGTTCCCTAAAGTATAGGATTCTGTGACTTCTGATGCAATGGGCTGTGAAACTGTTTATAGCACATTTTTCTTTGTATGTGTTATATTACACAAATATAAAGGAAGCTACCGAAGCCTGTGATTCTCTGAGGATTTACTGCTTTGGGCTGTTTCCCATTTAATTGAGAGTATCACTGTTGTAGATAGAAAAGAAAGTCTTGATCACATTTCTAGAGGCTACATGCATTGTCTTACACACTGTTGATTTAGCAGTTATTTGTTAAGTGTTCAATCTATGGTAGGTACTGTTCCAGTAAAACTCACTGTTTTCTGTCTGTCTTTTTTATCTATCAATATATTTCATATTTAGTCTCCTCATTATTGATTTTTTATGATTGTATTTTCCATACCAATGAATTATATTGATAAATGCCAGACTTTTTGTTATAGGAAGCAAGAGGTACAATGGTTAAGGTAGCTAGCTTGTCTCAGTTCAAATCCAAATTCTTTCTCTTATTTGGGGGGTGGCATCACTGCCCTTGATTGGAGTAAGAGGTCCAGCCTTGCTCCTGGAGAGCAGCTACTGGATTTGAACTGCCAGCACAGTGGGCCGCAGACCCACGCACAAACACTACACCATCAGGGCTAAGCCCCTAATCCAAATTCTTATATATAGTCTTTGCATGATTATTTAAGTAATTGACAACCTACCTCACTGTAAAATGAAGATTGACATTATATTCTAATCACAGAGCAGTCATGAGTATTTTATATGTTGCTATATACAAAGCAATTGGGAAGTTGCCTACAAAGTCAAAAAGCATTATGGAAGCATTTGCTACAATTATTACTGAAATAAATTTGTAACATGCTTTAAATTTTTTTATGACTAGACATCACTGTGCTCAATCTTTAAATGACCAATTGTTCTGCCATCTCTATTCCTATTCTGGCATTAGTTTTCAACCTTTTTCGGAACTTTTCCCTTAATCCAGTGTATTGCCTGGAGAGGAAGCCAGAGAAAGATTGAAAGGTTGCTATAGGAACAGATAGAGTAGAATACCAATAATTATGACCCAGACTCAAATGTTATTTTTTTCCCTATGTAAAACCTAAAGTGGAAAGTGTTCAGCAGGTATCCCAGATAAACACAGTCATTATCATATTAGTTTTAAACAAAAGGAATTTGTTGAAGCAAAACTTCTGTGCGAAGACTCACCAGGTACTGAATCACAACATAAAGTGCCTCTTTCACTTGCTAAATGAAAAATATTTAGGACATCAAAGCCTTATCTAAGATCTATTGCCAGAGGTCTCGCTCATGTCCACTTCCCTCCATTCTCTATTACCGTTGTAGCAATGAGCTATAAAATATTGCGCTTAGTTTTATTAAACAATGGTACCTAGTGTCTGTGCCATAGACTAGATGTGTGTGTATGATTGTCCCTCTGTGTATGAGTCTGTGCTTATTTTAGAAATCCCATCTCATGTAGGCAGGCTCTATTGTAAGAATTATGTACACATAAACAGACACAATCTACCACAACTATATTCTTGTCAGAACAGAAGTCAAATGGGAGAAATGAAAAGCAAGGCAGAAAGCAGCAACGTTGAGGGGCGGCCAGTTTGCCACTACCCAACTACTTCTTATGATTCATCTTAGTTTTAATAGAGTGCAAATATAGTCCATATGTTTCTTTTAAAAAAAAACATTTATTTTTGGAAATAACCTCTATTTTTAAAAATACGGTAAAACTTCATTTCCTTTAGTATAGCACTAAAAGGATTTTTACTAATTTTTCTATATATTTTATAAAGAGAATATTATCATCTGTCTATGTGGCCTCACTGACCTTTGGCTTGAATTGTAAATGCAGAACTACTGTCTACAGATATATGGTAGTGTTCCCCTTGTATTGCTGTTTGGATATTTACATCTACTTAGTACTAACTTACTGCTCAAAAGCTCTACCTCTAACATGAATAACAGCACCAGAATATAGCCTATTTATTTTCCCATCACCTTTTCCAAGATAGCCTCCCACAAATTTATAGAAGTGTCTACCTTGCTTAGCCCAAGTTATTTCAGTGACATGCAGGTATTCTGGAATAGCAATAAAACAAGTGAAAAGTCCTTCGAGTGTGTTTGAAGTAGACATTATTCAATACAGTTTCTAATATCAATCTACTTTTTTTTTGGGGGGGGGGGTTGTTGTGCAGAGTACCAATAAAGGCTTCGGTGACTCATAAGTACTGTAGGAAGAATTATTTTCCTGTTTTCTAGAACAGAACATTTCAGCCTGTCCTTCAAAGATCCAATTAATAGCTAAGAAAAATATACTACCTATACTTTTTTGTTCATTGGATTTAATTGTAAAAAGATGAATAATACATTAAATTAAACCCCTTGAACACGAATGGGTTTTTTAAAGGATAAAATAGGCAGAGAAGTTTCATACATTATGAAACTTATATTTAAGATCCAGACTTACTAACACATAAAATTACCTTTTTTTCCTAGGAGGACAAGAATATTGTTAGCATAATAGGGTTAAAAAGAATGAGCACACAGTGGCATTAAATGAAAATGAAGTTGATAGAGAGGCTCAGCTGGAGAACAACCCTCAGGAAGTATTTAAAACATTGGTCATTTGGTACCATCTGCTGAATTCCATACACTAAAAACAATGCTATTCAGAACTGAATTTTGTGAGCCACGAATGAAGGATATCTCTGACAGGGATCATTTAACAAAACTCATTGAAGAGGACGAAGACTATCACAAAGAGAGTGAAATCTCTTTTGACCACTCCACACCACATTAATTTGCAATGAATTGAGAAAATATAAGCACACATGCACTCTTGCTTACACATGGACTCCGCTTCACTCAGTAGCTTGGGCAGTCCATTGTCCTGTGTGTAAGCAGTGGACAGGAAAATGCCAGAGGAACATGATTTACTCAGTGACTCCATTTCCTTGGGGAATTTTTTGATCTTGCCAGTATTGCAGTAAATATAATATTTTTCTAGGTTAAACTAAACTTTTTTTGTTTGTTTTTTTTGGGGGGGTTATCACTGCCCTCTGTTGGTGGGAGTAGAAGGTCCAGCCTTTGCTCCTGTGGAGCCGCTGCTGGAATTGAACTTCCATCCCCATGAGCCGCAGTCCCGCGCGCAACCACTATGCCACCGGGGCTCAGTCCGGTTAAACTAAACTTTGAGATTCTAGATTAGTCAATTTATGTGTATGGTTATCATAACACATGACTTTTATTACAGTCACAAAAGTTATGGATGAAATGAAAAGTTTGTGATTAGAAAATAAATTCAGAAACAAATATACACAGGAATCAAAATTAGTGGTTTACCATTTTTAATTGATAGTTATTTTTGGAGATTTTCATATATTTCCTCACTCTTCAGGAATGATGCTATAATCTGGCATCCAATATTCACATTAAGTTCAGTGCACTGCTCATGGCTTAGAAGAAATAAGAGTCTCATAAATATTTTGTGGGAGAAAATTAATTAAAATCAAAATCTGTGTATTTTTACAATAGTGAATAAAAGTTATAAAATAATTATTTTTGTTGAAGAAAATATAGGTAGTATGAAGTTTTGGGAATTGTTATATGGAATGATTGCATGCTCAGCTACTAAACAATGTTGTTGTTAACTTCCCATGAGTCATTTCCAACCCATAGCAACCTTCTGCACAATAGAATGAAACACTGCCTGGCCCTGTGCAAATCTTCACAATCGTTCCTTTCCTGTGCATTAAGCCATTGTTGGATGAGCCACGTCAGTCCAGCTTGCAAAGGGCCTTCCTCTTTTTTGTTGCCCCTCCATTTTACCAAGCATAATGTCCTTCTCCAGGGACGCGTCTCATCTGACAATATATCTAAAGTATGAGAGTGGAAGTCTTGGTATCCGTGTCTTCAAGGAGAAATTTGGTTGTACTTCTTCGAAGACATATCAATTTGTCATTTTAGCAGTCTGTCATACTTTCAATATTTTTCTCCAGCATCATAATTCAAATGCATTGATTCTTTTTTTTTTTTTTTAGGGTGAGGCTATTGAAATTTCCATGGCTAAGATCAGGTACATTTAACACTCAGAGGAATACCCATGCTCTTCAATAATCTGATGATCTTGGGCTGCAAATTTACCCAATGCAACCCATATTTTGATCTCTTGATTGCTGCTCCCATGAGCACTGATTCTGGACCCCAGCAAGACAAAATCTTTGAGAACTTCAATCTTTTCCTCATTTATCCTGATGTTTCTTTTTGATCCATTGTGAAGATTTTGGTCTTATTTACATTGACTTGAAATCCACACTGAAAGCTCTACTTCTTTTATTAAAAATATTTTATTGACATCTTACTCATCCCCATATATTCCTTCCCTTATCATACAGTTATGCTGTTAAATTTGACTTGGAGCTATATTATTATCAATACTTTCAACTTCTCTCTCACCTGTTTCCTCATCCAGCCCTCTCACTTCTCCCTTCAATGTCTCGGAGCGGTCATCTATCTTGACTACCATGTACTGAGCAATCTGAAATGAACACATGAACATACAGAAATGTAACATGACCAATGAGGGATATCACATGTAGACCATAATAGTAAAGGGAGGCAATCTTAAAGAACTACGGAATAGCAATGTGGTTAATCCATGCCTGCATTTATCCTCCATTCAGTGAGGCACTTCTAACAGGGAATATTCAATTGTCTTGCTGAAGGATGTTATGTCTCCACTAAATTCAGACCCTTCATATCAATGTGGATGCAAGTTATTTAAACACTGTTACCTCTTCCTTTCAATACACACAGCCTGATGTGCTTCTTCCACATGGGATTTGATAGATGGCTGCTTGTTTAACTCCAAGCTTTTAAGACTCCTGAGACTATAGCTTTTGATAGCTGGACATCATCAGTTTTCTTCACCACAATTGCTATGCACTCATTTTGTCTTTAGTAATCATGTGAGGGAGAAGGTATCATACAGAGTTACATTAATAGAAAAAACATTAGTGTACAGAGGTAAGAGTTAAGTAAAGGCCCAAAGTCGACCTGCTTCCTTGTTTAATTTACACATACATAAACAAAAATATATACCATATATATGTGCACACACATATAGATATACACACACATATATAGAATTTTATTTTTATTTTACCTCCTACTCCACAATTTGCTTGATTACCACCTTTCAGTAATGCCTCTCAGATACAAGTTGAGGACTGCAGTCCTTGACTCATGTCACAAAGTGCTTCAAGTCTTCAACATTTCAGCAAATGAGGTCATGTCATCTGCATATAGTAGGTTGTAGGTAAGCCTTCTTGCCAAATTCTTCTTCACATACAATGAGCATGAAGAAAGGAGACAACACTTTCACATAGGAAAATGTCCTCCCCCCCCAAAAAAAAAACACACTTAAAAATTGGTAGGCAGAGCTTTCATAATATGCTTTTTTTTTCTAATAGGCAAATGTAGAGAAACTCACACTAAGTTAGTTCACCCAGTGCTGTTACCTGGGAAGGTTCTCTATTGTCACAGTGAACTTTTTGTAAATGAACTTGGCAACAAATGTACAAATGTGCTTGACACAATGGATGTGTGTGTGTGTGGATTATGATGAGTTGTACATGTCCCCATAAAATGACTTAAAATACAACTAAGCAGTCTTTGCTAAAAATACTAGAATTGTTTCCTTTAATTATTCTAGGCTTTACTACAGGAAAATTGCTACTCACTTAGCCATTAAGATATTATGGGGAATAATAAATTATGTTCTTAGGTTTCAAAAAAACCACACACCTGGTTTTGGTGATGGCCACTTTAAGAACCCCATGTGCAGCTGTAAAATGTTGTATCCTGCTCAGGAAAAATGAGTCAGAAACCATTTTAATGTTGAACAAAGCTTACAAGGCAGCACCATGGAAAAAAATCAAGTGTACAAGTGGTTATTTTCTTCCCAAAAAAGGTGAAATGTTGATTGATGACAAACCTCATCCTTGACATTGTCAATCTCCAGGACAGATGAAAATGTCTACTTGTAGTGCATTGGGGGATTTCTACCAGACTGTCGAGCAAGCTTTCTGTTTAGAGGTTCTGAAAAGATAGTGTAGGCCTGCTTTGTGGCAGAAGGGAGACTGGTTTTGCTTCAGAAAAATGCATCGCCTTACTCAGCCATCTCAGTGTGCCAGTTTTTGGCAAAAATCAGCATACCTGTCTTACCCCATGCAGCTTATTCACCTGTCCATGCTTCATGTGACTTTTTTTTTTGTATAGAAATACAGAAGGACATGGAACAATTTGACTAGACATAGAAGAGGTTAAGAAACAAACAAGGGATGTGCTATCAGTCATCCAAACAGATGAGTCTGAGAAATGTTTTAAAGATTTGAATTGCAGATTAGACAAATGGATTAAGTGTCACAGAGCAATGGAGAGTCCTTCAAAGATGATAAGGTTTTGTTTTGCTTTTTAATTTAAATGCACATCTTTGAAAAATATTTTTTTGGGGGGAGGAATACGGGCTCAAAACTTTCCTTATTTTCAATCATTAAGCTGTTCTCATCCTGTTATTCATGTGTGCCTATTATTCCATTATACGAACACACCTGGTTTGTTCATCTACTGCTATATATTCAGAGTTTTCAATGTTTGTATCTTTTTGCTATCATGGAAACTGCTGTTATAAACATACGGGTGCATATGTGTCTTCTTTGGTTATATAAAAAATAGTGAGGCTTCATGAGTATAAGGTATTTGTATTTGAGTATGTTTAAGGAAATATCAATCTGATTTCCATGGAAGTTATGTAAGTCTATACTCCCTCAGCAATGGGTGAGTTTTCCATCACTAAACTTTTTTCAGATTTTTTTCTTCTTATTATTTAACTTTGTTAACATTGCAATATGAGATGGTATCTCATTGTTATTTTAATATGTATTTCTCCTATGGCTAATGAATGTATGATTGCTGGCCACCAGTATGTCATCCTTAGTAAATTTGATATGTCTTGGACCTATTTTGATTTGGTTATTTGAAATTTTAAGGTACAATAATATTCTATAGATTTTTTTAAATTGACCCTTTAATGAATATGCTATTATTAAATATGTTTCTCTTCCTGAAGGTACAAATTAAATTTATTCAATGATATATTTTGTTGTGCGTAAGTGTTGTATTTTTAGAAGGTACCCATCTCTCTGTCTTCAGTAGTGTGGGTGAGACTCCCATAGGAACAAACAAATCCACCAGGAAAGAACTAAGAACAAAGGTTATTTTTCTGTCAAATGTTCACTCTTGGAAGAACAAAAGGACCAACAAATCTGTCTTGGAAAAAGTATAGTCAGTATGCTTCTAAGAATCAAGAATGACAAGACTTTGGACAGGTTATAAGGAAAGATTAGTCCTTGAAGAAGGACATGATAGTTGGTAAAAGGGACCTTGAAAAAGAGGAAGACCCTTGGACAAGGATTGACACAGTGGCTGCAATGATTGACGCAAATATAAGAACACTTGAGCGGATGGGGCAGATCTAGGTGGTATTTCTTTTTCTTTTTTCAGTCACTTATTTGGGGCTCATCCAACTCTTATTACAATCCATACACACATCCACTGTGTCAAGCACATTTGTACATTTGTTACCATCATCATTCTCAAAACGTTTTCTTTCTACTTAAGACCTTGGTATCAGCTCTTCATTTTTTCCCTCCTTCCCCACCCCAACCCTCATGAACCCTTGATAACTTATAAATTCTTATTATTCTGCCAGGTCTTATTCTGACCAATACCTTCCTTTACCTACTTTTCTGTTGTCCATTCCCTGGGAGAGAGTTATCTGTAGATCATTGTGATCACTTCCCCCTTTTTCACACCACCTTCCCCTCCTAGTAATGCTACTCTCATAATTTGTCCTGAGGGGTTTATCTGTCCTGGATTCCCTGTGTTTCCCATACTTAGCTGTACCAGTGTACATGTTCTGGTCTAGCAGGATTTGTAATTTAAAATTGGGATCATGATAGTGGGGAGGGGGAGGAAGCATTAAAGAAAGTTGTATGTTTCATTGGCACTACACTGCAAACTGACTGGCTCATCTCGTCCTTGATACACTCTGTAAGAGGATGTCCAATTGTCTACAGATGGGTTTTGGATTTCCACTCTGCCCTCCCCCTAATTCACATTGGTATGCTTTTTTTGTTCTAGATCTTTGATGCCTCATACCTGATCCCATTTACACTTCATGATCACACAATCTGGTGTTCTTCTTTCATGAGTACTTTGTTAATTCTCGGCTAGATGATCACCTGCTTATCTTTAAGTCTTTAAGACCTCAGACACTGTATCTTTTGATAGTGGAGAACCATCAACTTTCTTCACCATATTTGCTATGCACCCATTTTGTCTTCAGTGATCATGTTGGGAAGGTGAGCATCAAGGAATGTGAGGTTATGAAAGCAAAGTGTTCGTGCATTGAGGGAGTACTTCAGTAGAGCCCCAATGTCTGTCTTCTATCTTGACACTTAGCGTATAAGTATGTGTACATAGACCTATTTCTCTATTATATATAAATATACTTACATATGTTCATGCTTACATTTAGACTTCTATAAATGTCCTGTCTCTTAGTTCTTTCCTCTATTTCCATTTTGCTTTCCTCTTGTCTCACTGTCATGTTCTGCCTTCATCCAGGTTTCAGTAATTCCTCTCAGTTACTTTGTCCTTGACCAACACTTGTCAGAGATCCTACACCTTCCTCACCATCAATTTTAGATCATTTGTTGTTCCATTGTCCCTGGGTTTGTTAACATCCACTTTCTTTCTCTGTTTCCTCTCTTATATGTCCCTCATCCCAGAACCATCAGTCCCGGTGTTTTCTCCTCTGGATTGTTTATTCCACCTATCTTATCTAGCTAGACATGCAGAGACAATAATAAGCACTAAAACAAGGCAGAGCAAAACAAAACAACAAAAGAAACTTCAAAAACCAAATGACAACAGCAACAAAAGAAAAAAAATCCACCCCCCCCCCCAAAAAAAAAGCCTATGAAAGTTCCAGGTCTATTTGTTGATATTCAGTGTGTTTTCCAGTCCAGGCTGATGGGGTGCCATACCTTGGTCTCAAAGTCTATTTTTGGTATTTCCTGGTGACTTTAATGCTTTGCTCCCCTTGCTGCTCTGTTACACTCCCTTAGCATTTTGCTCCAGTGTGGTGGGGTCAAACGGGTTTCAATTCCTTCACTGTGCCTCCAGTGTTATCCCACCATAGCATTATGGGTCAGTGAGGGAGGTATCGTCTCATGGTGGGGCCGGCCTTATGGTCCTCTCTCTGCATCGTGGGTTCTCAGCAAGAATATCATCCTAAGTGCTTCATAGGGAAGGATGTGTTCTACTCTCTCCCCTTCCCTCTTTGTTTGCTCCTGTGCGCTCTGATCAGATATGCCCCTCTCTCTGAACTGTAGCTTTAGTGCCGTCCTCTACAGTGCAATCTTCTGGGAGGGGAGGGAGGAGGTCTGCATAGGTGGGATTGGGACCTGTCCTGCAGAACTCTTTATTGGTTCCATGATTCATGATGGTATGTTGCGCTCACATCTTCTCCCTCTCCTGTAGAGACACAAACAATAACTTTCCCTCGAGTGGGTTAGTGCCATGTTCCTGCACTACCCATGTCTTCCGCCACCCCCTCCTTTTTCAGTTGGCTGCCATATGCCTCCCTGGATTGGGTCTGGTCCCTGCCACAGTATCTGGACCTCTCCCCAGGAATGTATGTACATATTAGCTTTTCCTCTATGTCCCTTGTGCATTTAAGCTTACCTCAGAGGCCTCATGTTGTGCTCGTCCTTTTGTGTTTGGTTTGGTTTGTTTAGCATTCTTTCCTCCAATTCTTCCTATGCAGCAGTGTCTGTCATGCACTCCTCACTGCTTTTTAGGGATGTCAAGTACTCTACTGTGTTCATGTGCCACAGTTTCTGAATCCATTCATCTGTTGATGGAAATGTGGGTTGTTTTCAACTCCTTGTGATTGTGAACTGTGACAAAATGAACATTGGAACACAGAAGTATGGTCATGGTTTGTTTCTTGCCTTTTGTGAGTATATGCCCAGTAGGGGATTGTTGGGTGGGATGGAAGCTCAACTTCCATTTGTTTTTAGATATCCCCCAAACAAGTTTAGTAATAGATGTACATACATACAAGTCCACCAGCAAGCAACTATAGTTCCCCATCTCCCCTCAGTGCCTCCAACATGTGTTACTTTCTGATTTTTTGAATTGGTGGTGACTCTTTGTGGGTGTTAGGTGGTATCTCATAGTTGTTTTAATTTGCATTTGATCAGGAACATATTTTCCTATGTTTATCAGCCATTTGGATTCTGCCCTTTGTGAAACTTCTTTTTCTTTTTCCTTTGTGAAACTTCTATTCAGGTCCTTTGCCCAACTCCTCAGTGGGCAAATTGAATTTTTCTTATTGAAAGCTAGAAGAGTACTTAAGATTTTAGTATTAAGGCCTTTGTCTGATGTGTAACTACTAAAGATGTTTTCCCAGTCTGTGGGTTCTCTTATTATTCTCTTAAAGAATTCTCTTGATGTACACATATGTACACATTTTCAGTATATCCCACTTGTCAATTTTTGCCTCCCCTGTGTTTGTGCCTTTCCCTATTTCTGATGGCCTATCTATTCTTTGCACCAAAGTTCTCAGGTTGATCACATTTCCCTCATTGATTGCCCTAATAATTTTGGGTTTTATCTCCAAGTCTGTGATCCACCTTGAGTTTATTCTTGTGTATGGAGTGAGGTTAGGGTCTTCCTTCATTTTTCTGTTGGTAAACATACATTTTTCCAGTACCAATTGTTGAAGAGGGCATCTGCTTTCCATTAGACACCAATAGGTGTCTATTCCAGCCAGAACAAAATGCTGCCCCCTCATGATGGGAGTGGTCCTATATAATCAACTTGCCATCAAGTTGCTGGTTGATCTCCCTGAGGAATGGTTCCATACCTTGAACTTAACATTGATTTCTGCTGCTGGCAATTAGGGCACTCAGCAGTGGCTATGCCCAAGTCAGCCTTGGTGAGTAGAAGTCCATGTTGTTGTCCCCATCCCTGCTACCATTTCCGTTTTGTTCATGTGCCCATTGGGCAATAACAGGAGTGGCAGAGGAAAGAGAAGGGCCAGTCTCCACAGTGCATATCATCTTATCCACTTGATTGTTAAAGTCCTCCTCTCTGTGGGTCAGAAAATACCCAGTCCATGATGGGTAATTCTGGCATCATGGTGACTTGGTGGCCCATGGTGAGGCGTGTAGTCTCCACCAATGCCCAGTAGTAGGCCAACAGCTATTTTTCAAAGGGGGAGTAGTTGCTTGCAGAGGATGGCTGGACTTTATTCCAAAATCCCAATGGCCTACTCTGTGATTCACCAATAATGACCTGCCAAAGATTCCACACTGCATCTGTATCAACAACTAACACCTCAAACACCATCGGGTCAGCTGGAACATATGGTCTCAGTGGCAAAGCAGCTTGCACGGCAGCATGAACCTATTGCAGAGTTTTTCCTTGCTCCAGGCCCCACTCAAAATTGGAGGCCTTTCATGTCACCTGATAAATAGATCGAAGTAGAACACCCAAGTGAGGGATATGTTGCCTCCAAAATCCAAAGAGGCTCACTAGGCATTGGGCCTCCTGCTTCGTTGTTGGGGGAGCAGATATAAAAAATAGCTTATTCTTCAATTTAGTAGGGCTATCTCGACATGCTCCACACCTCTGGACTCCTAGAAATTCTACCGAGGGAGAGGGTGCTTAAATCTTTGTTGGGTTAATTTCCCAACCTCTTGTATGCAGATGCTGTATTAATGAATCTAAAGTCTTTGATACATCCTCCTTAGTAGGTCCAATCACCATAATGTCATTGATATAATGGATTAGTTTGAAATTTTGTGGAATAAACAAGTGATCAAGATTCCTTCAGACTAAATTATGACACAGGGTAGAAGAGTCGATGTACTCCTGAGGGACAGTTGTGAAAGTGTACCATTGCACCTACCAGCTGAAGGCAAACTGCTTCTAGTGATCCTTTGAGATTGATATTGAGAAGAGGGCATTGGCCAGATCAATAGCTGCATACCAAGTACCAGGAGAAGTATTAATTTGCTCAAGCAAAGAGACCACATCTGGAAGTGCAGCTGCAATTGGAGTCACCACCTGGTTAAGCTTACGATAACCCACTGATATTCTCCAAGATCCATCTGTCTTCTTTACAGACCAAATGGGTGAGTTACATGGAGATGTGGTAGGAATCACCACCCCTGTGTCTTTCAAGTCTTTGATGGTGGCACTGATCTCTGCAACCCCTCCAGGAATGCGGTATTGCTTTTGGTTTACTATTTTCCTAGGCAATGGCAATTCTAATGGTTTCCATTTGCCCTTTCCCATTATGATAGCCCTTATTCCACATTTCAGGGATCCAATATGTGGGTTCTGCCAGTTACTTAGTATATCTATTCCAATGATGCATTCTAGAACTAGGGAAATAACCACAGGATGGGTTTGGGGACCAACCGGACCGACAGTGAAGTGTACCTGGAGCTAAATAATGGAGCTAAAAGTCCATTAATAACTTAACCTCTGCAAGCCCCCACTCTACTAGCGGGCCTTTGAAACACTTTGGGTCCCCTGGAATAAGTATCAGTCCAGAGCCAGTGTCTTGTAATTCCCCCAAAAGTTTGATTATTTCCTTTCCCCCAATGAACAGTCAACCTTATGAAAGGCTGCAGGTCCCTTTGGGGAAGGCTAGAAGAAAGACTAACAGCATAAATCTTTGATGATATAGCAGGGTCCTCATTCAAGGGGTTGTGGGTCTATAAACTGCCTCAAAGCTGGGAATTGATTGAGTGATCATAACTGCCTATCCCTCTGTTCACCTGATCCAGCATTCTTCTGCCTGTATAGGTCACATAAATATTGAGTAGGTTTCCCATGTATTTCACTTCTACGGACACCCTAAGTTGCCAATGCAATAATTCTACATGAGACAGACTGCTTTGATTATTACGAATGCCTTGTTGTCTGTTATAACCACATCCACTCTGTCTCTGTTGATTCAGTGCTGACACTTGCTCTCTGGCACCATGGAGTCCAATCAGCCCCATTGTGGGCAAAAATCAGAGTTCACTTAAGCCAGTCCCCACAGTTAATCCAGGTGCACACAAAATAGCAATTAGGGGAGTCTTCAGAGATGCTGCAACTCACCTCACAAACTTGTTCCTTATGGTTGTGATGAAGTGTATGCCCTCAGGATACCCCCTTTTGGGGTCTATGTGAGTATCCTGCTGGATCCATTCCACCATAACAGTTTCCCTAAACTTTTGGATGCCTTCTTCTACAGTGTACCAAGTTAAGTCAGGCACCTCAAGTTGGTCTAATCTAGACCATCTGGCAACCCATGCTTCAGTAAACCAACCAAATAATGAGTTGTATCCTGTCTTTTTTGTTTGTTTGTTTTAAAATAAACTTTCTCATTTCATGAGATACATTCATGGATTGGGTTTTGCATAATTGATAGTGGCACAAATCATGGAAATTTCAGAAAAGCATATATCTACAACTGAAACTATTGTCACAATTGAAAAAAGTACCATATTAATAGGAACAAATATATATATGAAATATATATATCTGCATTTCAGCACATTGCATATCAGTTAAAACTTTTTCTGGCTTTTGAAATTGTAAACTTGTAAATCCATTGAAATCCAGGCCATCTGTCAATCCACTTCAATGAATAATATTGCAAAGTTGTAAAGTTTGACTATCTCCAGGTAGACTGAAAATGTTTTTTCCAAAGTTTCAGATTTGAAAAACCTTTCTTATTTGAAGGCACAGACACATTGATTACTGGAAATACTTTTAAATTTTACTGAAATGGTTGAGTCTACAAAGTGCCATTCAGCTATGAATGCTAACATCTCAAGTACTTCTCATTCCTTCATTTCTAGATAAATCTCTATTACTTTCTGGTGTCTTCCCAGTCTTGGTATTTCTTTATTTTTTGAAAGTAAACATCATTATTCTTTATTGTCTCTAACAATGTACTATACTAGATTTTGTATACAGAAAAGCATGCAAAAACAATACTAAGAGATGAAAGCAACAACATACCAAAAAAATGTAGCAAACAACAATCATAAAACAAAGCAGAGGTGTGGCAGTCAGGTACTTTTGTTAATTTTATGATTGAAATGTAGGGGTGGAGTGTGGCCTGTTAATCTGAAGATAGCCAGTGAGTAGGCAATGAGGCCTCTGTGTGGGCATGGCTTTCACCTGAGACGCCTGGGAAATCTCACGATATTTCCCTGATGAAGATGAGAAGCTATCTTCCCCAGTTGTTGGGAGTTAGTCTCAGAGATGATTAACCACAGACAACACAGAATGGCGGCAGCTGGGAGGCTGGAGTAGCCAGTGGAGAGACCACTCGGCTTACCCCTGATGAAGACAGACCTCTGAAGCTGAAGTGGCGTGCTGTTGATGGACCTGAGCCCTGGAAGCGAGGAGCCATGGGGAGACCCCTGCCAGTGCCAGAATTCTGTACCCACTGACCTGTGACGTCCTGAGTCGGAAGCAGACTTTATAGACTGATTTCGGGCATATGGATTATTATTGGACTTCTGACTTTGCACTGAACTGGATTGGAATGCCTTCTTAGGGTCACATTTCTTTTGTATATAAACCCTTTCCTTGTACCTATATGCATGTCTCTGAAATTTGTTCCTCTAGTCTACCAGACTAACTCAAGAGGCAACCTTGAATAGAAAAGGAAGTAGAAAATATTTAAAAACCTGGACCAAATATAAAATGGGTAAAAAGAGAAATCAAATGACAAGTTGTTAAATCATTGCATTTTCAATGATTCACTTTGCAATGTCGTCTGCAAGGCTCTTCATATTCCTCATCCTTGGTCAGAAGGGATTCACCCTTGCATTCCCTCCACCCCACCTTCTCTCCACCCCTCCAGCAGCTCCAATCCAACCACTGGGCTGAAGAGGCTCAACCATCTTGGTCTCCCCATATCCCCAGCTCCCTTCTCCACTAGTAAACCCACTCCAGCTCATCTAGATTTGTGGGGTAGAGTTGGGACCATGATGGTTGGAGAAGGAAGGTTTCAGTAACTAGAGGAAATTTGTATGCATCATCACTGCACAGTTGCCCCTCGACTGTTCTGTCTTCTCCCTGTGACTCCCATGTAAAGGGCCTTAGGCCCCCATCCAGTTCTCCTCCTCATTCATAATGATGAGATTCTTGTTTTTTGATGCTCGATACCTGCTCCCTTCTGCCCCGCTTGATCACACATGCTGGTGTGCTTCTTCCATGTGGACTTTGCTGTTTCTGTGCTGAATGGTGATTCAATTATCTCCAAGTCTTTGAGAGTCCAGACATTCAATCATTTGGTAGCTGGGCACCATGGTTTCTCCTATTCTGTTTCCCTCTGTATCCATTTGTCTTCAGCGATATCGGAAGTAAATTGGTCCATTGATTTTAGTTTTTGTTCTTTGATGCCTGATGTCAGATTGTTTCAGCACCTCATGATCACATAGGCAAATGAGCTTCTTCTATGGCTCATGTTACCACATGGTCTACACATGTCCTCAATGAGCACAGTGATATGTGTGTTTTGCCTAGACCTTCCACCACCATGTTTCTTCTGTGTGGGTGTGATCTCTTCCCAAGTAAATAGTCTATTGTTTATCTTCATGCTTTTAAGACCCCAGACGATATATCCCATGATGGCTGAGCACCATCAGCTTTCTTCACCACATTTGCTTGTGCACCCATTTTACTTCAGTGATCGTGTTGGGCCAGTGAGCCAGATTCACACAACAAAGTATTCTTGCATTAAGGGAGCACTAGGGTGTGGGCCCAAGGTCCACTTTGCTACTATAGTACTTGGCCTATAGATATGCTCTTAAATTTATTCCCACCTTGTACTAGATAGTTGTATGCATGTATTTATGTACAGACATACCTATGTTTAGACCTCTGCAAGTGATCTTTGCCCTCTAGCTCTTCCCTCTATTTCCTTCCATCTCCCTCCTGTCCCACCATCATATTCCACCTTCTCAAGTCCACATGGCACATTTTCAAAAATTGACCACATGCTGGGACACAAGTCAAGCATAAGCAAATTCAAAAATATAGAGACTATAAAGACATCCTTCTCTGACCACCATGACATAAAGCTGGAGATTAATAAAAGGACTAGTAGTAAAACAAGGGCAAACTGATGGAGGATGAATAACGAACTTCTATGGCATGAATGGGTAATGACCCAGATGAGAAAGGAGATCAAAACATTTCTAGAAATTAATGAGAATGAGAATATGTCAAATTAAAACCTCTAGTATACTGTGAAGGCAGTTATCAGAGGTAGCCTGATTGCAATAGGAGGATATAAGAGAAAAGAAAGGAGTCTTATAGCAGACATGCTGTGTTAGTCCGGACAGACTAGAGGAAATAAGTTTCAGAGACACACATATAGGTATTAGGAAAGGGTTTATATCCAAAAGAAATGGGACCCTAAGAAGGCATCCCAATGCACTCCAGTGCAAAGTCATAAGTCCAATAATAATCCATATGCCCGAAATCAGTCTATAAAGTCTGCTTCTGACTCAGGATGTCACAGGTCAGTGGGTACAGAATTCTGGTGCTGGCAGGTGTCTCCCCATGGCTCCTCGCTTCCAGGGCTCAGGTCCATCAACAGCATGCCACTTCAGCTTCAGAGGTCTGTCTTCATCAGGGTTAAGCTGTGTGGTCTCTCCACTGGCTACTCCAGCCTCCCAGCCACTGCCATTCTGTGTTGCCTGTGGTTAATCCTCTCTGAAACTAACTCCCAACAACTGGGGAAGATAGCTTCTCATCTTCACAGGGAAATACCCCGAGATTTCCCAGGCATCTCAGGTGAAAGCCATGCCCACACAGAGGCCTCATTGCCTACTCAATGACTTTCTCCAGATTAACAGGCCAGACTCCACCCCTACATCGCAATCATAAAATTAACGTAAGCACATGACTGCCACAACAACTAGAACAGTGCCAGCAGAACAATCCCTCCAACAGTAAAAGGAAAGAAATCATAAAAATTAGAGCAGATTTGAACCACTGGGAAGACAAAAAAACAAAACAATGTGAAAGATTAATGCAGCAAAAAGTTGGTTCTTTGAAAGGATCAATAAAATCGACAAGCCACTGGCAAACCTGCCCAAAGAAAGGAAAGAACAAGCAACAATAGACAGGATGAGGAATAAAATGTGGGAAATCACAACAGACCCTAATGAAATTAAAAGGATTATCACAAAGTACTATGAAAACCTCTACTCCAACAAGCCCAACAATCTGGAAGACATGGACAAATGCCTGAAAAAACAATCTCTCCCTAGACCATACCGGATAGAAGTCAAGGAACTAAACAAGCCCATAACAAGAGAAGAGATAGATATGGTTATCAAGTTATACCAACAAAAAAAGTTCCTGGACCTGATGGCTTCGCTGGGAATTCTATAAGGTTTTCAGGAAGTCATTGGCACCAATCCTCCACAAAGTTTTCCAGAGTATAGAGAAGGATGGAAACCCCCCCAACTCATTTTATGAAGCCAGTATAACTTTGATACCCAGACAGGGAAGGGATTCCACAGGAATAGAGAACTACAGACCAATATATGTAATGAACATAGATGCAAAAATCTTCAATAAGATATTGGTCAATAGAATACAAAAATATATAAAAAGCATAATCAACGAGGATCAAGTAGGATTCATCCCAGAGATGTAGGGATGGTTTAACGTCCATAAATCAATCAATAGTATACATTATATTAATAAGATGAAGTATAAAACCATATGATAATATCCAGCACCCTTTCCTAATCAAGACACTCAGACAGATAGGAATAGAAGGACAGCTCCTCAAGTTAATACAAGCTATTTATGAGAAGCCAGCAGCTAAGATAGTAATCAATGGAGTAAAGACTAAATCAATTCCACTGACGAAGGGGACTAGACAAGGATGCCCCTTATCCCCACTACTATTCAATATAGTACCGGAGGTCTTAGCAAATGGCATAAGACAACGGAAAGACATCCAAGGTATCCAAATGGGAGGGGAGGAGGTCAAATTATCATTATTCGCTGATTACATGATCCTGTACATTGCAAATCCCAAGAGCTCCACAACCGAAATACTAACAGCGATAGTACAATATGGAAGCGATAGTACAATATGGAAGAGCGACAGGATACAAGATCAGCAAACAGAAGTCGATTGCTCTGCTCTACACATCTGACAAGAACACAGAAGAGGAGATCACAAAAGCAATACCATTCACAATAGCCAAGAATAAATTGAAGTACCTTGGGATATAGCTAACAAAAAAAACAAAAGACCCATACAAGGAAAACTACAAACCCCTACTACAGGAAATGAAAAGTGATCTCCACAAGTGGAGGAATATCCCATGCTCATGGATTGGTAGGCTCAATATAGTAAAGATGTCTATTCTACCCAGGACACTTTATAAGTTCAATGCTATCCCAATCCAAATACCAACGACCTTCTTCAGAGAACTGGAGAAACTGGCAACCAATTTCAAATGGAGAGGGAAAAGACCCACAATTAGCAGGGATCTCCTCAAGTATAAGAACCCAGTCCGCAGACTGGCTTTACCTGATTTTCACACTTACTACAAAGCCACAGTTGTCAAAACAGCATGGTCCTGGCACAATGACAGATCAATGGAAAAGAATAGAAAACCCAGAAATAAAATCATGAGCATATAGACAACTGATTTTCGACAAAGGCCCCAAAAGCATCAAATGGGAGGGTGATGCCCTCTTCAACAAATGGTGCTGGAAACAATGTAAATCTACATGTAGAAAAATGAATCAGGATCTCTACCTCACCCCAGGCACAAGAACAAACTGGAGGTGGATCACAGACCTGTAAGTAAAACCACAAACCAGCAAAACCATTGGCAAGAGAATTGGGGAAGATCTAAGAACTTTGACCCAGGGAATACAAAGGCTAACTGCATTAGGACAGGGTACAAATGGAGGAGAACCTGAAATTAACAAATGGTACTTACTAAGAATAAAACACATGTGTGCATCAAAGGACTTTACCAAGAGGGTAGCCAGGCAACCCACAGACTGGGAGAGAAAGTTTACTAATGATACAACAAAGGGCTTATTACAAAAATCTACAATACCCTCATTTCCTGCAAGAAGAGTAGAAGAGATAACCCTTTGAAGAAATGGGAAAAAGAAATGAAAAGAAATTTCTCTAGGGATGAGGTCCATATGACTAATAAACACATGAGAAAATGTTCCCGCTCACTAGCCATTAGAGAAATGCAGATCAAAACAACAATGAGATATCATCTAACACACTTGAGGCTAGCCCAGATCAGAAAATCAGAGTGCAACAAAAGCTGGAGGGGATGTGGTGAAATAGGAACACTTCTACATTGCTGGTGGTCATGTAGAAATGTACAGCCACTATGGAAAGCAGTCTGGCGATACTTAATGAAAATGGAAGTTGAGCTACCCTCTGATCCAGCTATCCCACTATTGGGCATATATCCAGAAGAGACGAGAAATAAACCACAGCCAGTGGTCTGCGCGCCAATGTTTATTGCAGCACAATTCACAATCACAAAGAATTGGAAACAATCTAAATTTCCATCAGTAGATGAATGGATCAACAAACTCCGGCACATACACACAATGGAGTACTATGCCACACTCAAAAGCTCTGATGAGCTCTTGGAATACATCTCTGCGTGGGAAGAACTGGAGGGAATTATGCTGAGCCAAGCCAGTCTATCACAAAAGGAGAAGTACTGCATGAGCCGCCTGAGGTAAGTAGAAACAGTATGGTGAATATAAAAGAGAAGACTCCTATACCATAACAGTTGGTACAAGATGTAGGGTTAGGGGAGGAGGGAGGACCAAACCCAGGGAGATACATGTTGGGTGCAAAACAGTAATGGGAGAAGGATGAGGGGGTGGAGTGCATAGGAAGATAAATGGGAGTTCAAAAGTGAAAGGATAACAGAGGGCATTATTCCACCCAGGGGGCGAGTACTGGTCTTGTCTCCACAGAAACCAGAGTGGGCGAGGAGTTCCTACCACAAAGCACCCAATCATGATGACAGCGTAGACACATGGACGGATGCAAGATGACAGAGAGCTGCAGAGTCAGATGCAACCAGAGTCAGATGGACTCTTTTCCTAGAAGTGGGCGTGGCAGAGAACAGGCTGGGGGAGGGGCAGCATCCTACATCCACAGGGACTAAGACAAGAAGGGAGAAAGAGGAAGAGAGCTGGTCCAAGCTCCACGCCGACACATGATGCTCAGAGGAATGCATCCCTCTGGAGACCTAATGGACCACAGAAAGGAGTGGGCAAACAGTGATTCCTGGGGACACGAGGGAGGGTTGGAGAAGGGGGTGTGGACAAACAGGTGGATCCTGTCTTAGTCTCTCTCGCTGAGACATTGAAAAAAGAGTCTGTGCTTAGGGGTCCCATATCCAGAAACTCAGACTGATCTAACATTACATTTCTTCCATCAATATCCCACACCCTCAGTAACTATGCCCAGCGATATTGCCCAGGCTTCTGTTTGTATGTATTTGAAAGTTTGAGCAGTTCTTTGTGTGTATAATGTGCCTCTTCTTGGGTAATCATCTCAACCTCACCCTTAGGAGCTTTCTTTGCCTTAATTTTAGTTATAGATCTAGCAGAAACTATCAATGGTGAGGGTGTTTCCTGGGTGTTCTCAGGACTATCTTGTAAGGCATCTCCCTCAGGGAATGGTAGAGATGTAGCCCCACCTGGTGTTTCATCTAGTTTGGTTAATCTGCTCAGGTGTGGGTTGTTTTGTTGAGAGTGGATTACTGTCTTCAGTTGGGAGGGGTGGATCTATTGACTGGGCTGGTTCAATTCTTTCTAGAGGCAGCACAATATCCTCGTCTTCTGGGTCATCAGCCCGTATATTCACATCCAATGTTTCAGGGTCCATATTTTTTCCTATCAATGCCTTCACTTTGGTTTCGGACACTGCTCTAGATCTGCCATCCAGCTGATGTTGTAATTCAGCCACTCACATAATGAGATTTCGGACCTCCTTCTCAGTAGTGTCCACTCTTTTACTAAAGACAAGAAGTCTCTCCTTTGTAGCACAGGCAGAAGCCTTCAAGTCTGTGAGTCAGCACTTGAAGCGCCCTTCTGAGGCCCTAAGGCAATCCCTCTCCTAAATCACATAGTCCATTGTAAGGAGGACCAGCCAACCAGCTTCCCTATGCTTGGCATCTTGACAAAACTGCTGGAAAATATCAAACATATGATCTCTCAGAGCCTCTCCTTTAACCAGCACCCCATCTACAGGTGCTCCTACTTTAGTTATTAGCTTTGCTATTTCACACCATGGACTAGTAGGAATGGCAAATTACCCATGGCTTTAGATGTAGAATTCGCATCACCAGTGCTCTTAAGACTAATCAGATTGGAGACCCAATCAAAGAAACCCAAATTTATGATTTTATTTTTCTAGAAGCACTCCTGGTACCACTTGTGTCAGACAGGGTTCTTCTTGAGGGACAAAACCAGGACACTAGTAATCCTCTTTATATATTTATATATAAAGAATGACATCTAACATAAGAAATAAACAACTAATCTATAAAGCAGTACAAATGGCTTGGTGCAACTCACTTTTTTGAGACAGCTAGTAGACTGGAAGTCTTTGCATTCTTGAGGGCTGCCGAGTAGTCCTCTGTAGAGCAATTCAGGCTAACTGGCCACAAAGCAGGTCACCAACAGTCAGCCAGATGACAGAGTCCAACAGTCCCCAGTTCAAGAGATGTATATTTCAGGAGCGTGGTGAAGCAGGGCTTGAAGGAACCTCAACTCACAGCTACACAGTCCACGATTAGGTGTCCCACGGGTAGTGTTGCTTGGAGGTTGAGGCACAGCACGGATGAGGCAGCCTCATCCAAAAATTCAAACACAAGAGAGCAAGGGCGGAGCTTGGCAAGCCTTTTCTATCTCCACCTTGCAATTGATCGTGTGTGTTCATTGGCCATGTCGTCACAACAGACCTGCCTATCATCTTTGGCCATGTTGGCACCACAAGCATACCTATCACAGATGGGGAAGTTTAAAATTACGATCACTTGGCAGACAATAATCAAAAGTATGTTTACATTTTAATTAGGTAAATAGGAAGGCTTTAATAATTACAGCAACCATTATAAATAACAAAAATATGTATGTATCGTGTATGTATCCTGTACTTTGTATGTATCATGTACTTTGCTAGTGTTTAAATGAGTTTTCTCCTGTTTTTTGAGAAATTGTCCTAGTCACATGGGTAATTCATACATCATACAAATGTACATGTATAGATGCTGACAAACGTGTGTCTAACCAAGTCTTGTTTATTACATAGGGGAATTCCTGTTATAAAGAAGTAATTCAATATAGATTTAGAGACAGAATTCATGAGTGAGTGGTTAATTAATGGCCAATTCTAACAGTTGGTGTTATTGGAAAAAACAAACTGAGGGTGCATAAATTTAAGGATGTGGATAAAGGAGTAAAGGTATGTTACCAAGTAATCTAAGTTCAGAAATGAATCCCTCATTTCAAGGAATCAATATAGGAAAGGTAAAATAGGTTTTCGTGTTGGAATATGAGCAAAAATTTTTCATATAAGAAATGATGAATAAAATTTCAAATGAAATTCAAAGGGCATGTTTTACTGTTGTATGCATATACTGTTGTATAGTTTTTAGTGAAAACTATATAAATATGGTCTGTCTATTATGATTGGCTTGAATGAATACATATTATTATCAAAATTGGTAGAATGAAAACTTTAAATGAAAGATTGAGTAGACAAATACTTCAATGCAAGAACACTTTGCTCTATTAAATTGGCATCCATGATGCTCACCTTTCCAATAGGATCACTGAAAAGAAATGTGTGCTTCAGCAAAGTAATGAAGAAAGCTGATGGTGGCCAGCTATCAAAAGATAAAGCATCTGGTATCTTAAAGACTTGAAAGTAAACAAGTGGCCATCTAGCTCAGAAGAAACAGAGTCCATATATTGAAGAAGCACACCAGCTGGTATGACCACAAGGTGTCAAAGGAATCAATTCAAAGGAAGCAAATGTGGTGAAGAAAGCGAATGGTATCTGGCTATCAAAAGATAGAGCATCTGGGGTCTTAAAGTCTTAAAGGAAAACCAGTAGTCATCTAGCTCAGTAGCCACAAAACCCACTGGAAGATGCACACCAGCCTATGTGACCAGGAAGTTTCATAGGGATTAGGTATCAGGTATCAAAGAACTAAAAATTGCATCATTATAAATGAGGGGGAGTACAGATTGGGGATCCAAAGCCCCATAAGTAAAAAACACTCATTTTGTGAAGAAGAGACACAGATATAACCTTGATGTAATAGCGTAAATCCAGATTTGGATCATAGTAAAGCTTCTAAAAGTATATTAAAATTTAGGTTAGATAGTAAATTCATACAGATTTTAAAGACCACAAATAGATTCTGGAACAGAAATACATGGCTATAATACAAAGTAACAATTCATTGGGTAAAAATCATTAAATAGTAATAAACAATTGAGTAAAAATGATCAAAATATTTATTGTTGTGTTAAGCCTAAAGCAGTAGAATCTAACACAATGTGAGATAAAAATGTTATGTCTAGGAAGAATTGTTTCCTTATTTGGAAAATTTTGTTTCAATGTAATTGCTATTTACTTGAGTTTAGAATATGTTAGATTTCAAATAGCTTATGTCTCTATACTATCTTATTGCAGATATTATTTGTTGTATTTTACCGCACCTACTTACAAGCATGCATGTGCCACACACACATTGACCTCTAGACATTAGGTCATTTACTTCATAAATAAACATTTCCCCAACATTTACAGAAAATCTGTAAACATATTAATTTCAATAACAATCATATATACATATATAATTGATAATTTTATGCATTTTTCATAATTCCAGTGATTTACTCAGATGACACCTTTCAGCTACATGGTTTATCATCATTGTGTATTTCTTCTACATTATGCACTTTCAATGATAATTCTAATTTGTATCTATAGTATGAAAATCATGGATTAGTAAGGCTTGGCAAGCTCCTGAGAAACTCAAGCGCACCCAAATTCATTATAAGACGCCAACAATGATACTTTGCTTGAAATTAGATTTAAATTGAGTGACAATCACTACAGTTGCTTTGTGGCTCCTAGGTTCATACAGCAGAGTCCCCTACAATCCAGAAGAGCACTATGTACAACAGAATAAAATGCATGTTTGCCATTGAATTTCCCTATAAAATTGACGAGAACCTGTCTTTAAGGATCTATTTTACACTCTCATCAGCAATATGTAATATTCTACCTCTCACTACATTTTGGCCAATAATGGAAATTAATGATTTATACCTTGAGATTTATCAGTCAACAATATCCTCAGTAAGATAGAAAGCATGTTGCATTTAATTTAAAATGACTATGTTTACTCTTTTGTTGTTACTCATTATTTTCGCCCATATCAAGTTATGAAAAGGCTTCCTTCAATCCTGATGCCATGTTCTTCTTCATACTAGCTAGCTCCTCTGATTATTTTTTCAGCGTACAAATAGAATTAAGTTTGGTGAAGGGAAAAAAAAACATGTTGTATACTGTTGCTGATTATAAACAATGTAATATTCCCTTGTTCTGTTTGTACAGCTGCTTCTTGATCCATGCACTCATGAACAAAATGAAATGTTCTGGAATATCATTCTTCTCAAGACTATCCAAAGTTTATTTTGGTGTACAAAGTTGAATGCCTTTGCATTGGAAATGAAACACAACTAAACTTCTTTCTGGCATTCTGTGCTTTGAACCAAGGTCCATTGGACATCATCACTGATATTCCTTGTTCCATGTGCTTTTCTGAATCCTGCCTGCCCTTTGGACAGTTCCCTGTCAGTGTACTTCTGATATCATTGTTGGAAGACCATCAGCAAAATTTTACTTATATACAATATCAATAATATTATTCTATAGTTTGAGCAATCTGTTGAGCAAATATGGATCTCTCCCAGTCGATTGACTAAGTAGGTGTCATTCAAATTACCTGTCATAGATGAATGCTTCCAGTGTCTCATCAGCTTGCAGAAACACTTCCACTGACATCCCATCAATTCTCGGAGCCTTGTTTTTCCCTGATGAATTCAGTACCTTTTAAAATTCTGTCTTCAGCATTGTTGGTTCTGCTCATGTTTTAACTATTGAAATAGTGTTACACTAGTTTCTTTTTGGTAAAATAACTCAGTGTATTCCTTCCATCTTCCTTTGATACTTTCTCTATTTTGTCTTTTTAGTCTTTCAATATTGAAATGTGAGTTTTGAATTTTTCTTGAATTCTTTCAGTTGAAGTTCTGTTAAACATACTTTTTTCATTTTGATTTCCTAATTATAGCTTTTTCACATATTTCATCATATTTTCCTTGTCTTCTGGAGTTACTTTTTGAAATTTTTCTTTTTTTTCTTCCCCTATAAAGCTATTATTACTCTTTTCTTTTTTTGTAATTGCTTTAGTGGGGGTCCATACAACTCTTATCACAATTTGTACATGCGTTCATTGTATGGAAAGCACATTCGTGCATTTGTTGTCATCTTTCTCTAAACATTTTCTTTCTACTTAAGCCCTTTTCCCACTCCCACCCTGTGGCAGTCATGTGCTTATGTTAATTTTATAATTGAAATGTAGGGGTGGAGTTTAGCCTGTTAATCTGGAGATAGCCATTGAGCAGCCAATGTGACCTCTATGTGGGCATGGCTTTCTCCTGAGACTTCTGAGAAATCTCGGGATATTTCCCTCATGAAGATAAGAAGCTTTCTTCCCCAGTTGTTGGGAGTTAGTCTCAGAGGCCATGAGTCATAGAAAGGGCAAGATGGCAGCATCGGAGAAGCTGGAGGAGGCAGTGGAGAGACACACGGCTTTGCCCTGATGCAGCCAGACCTCTGAAGCTGGAATGGCATGCTGTTGGTGGACTCTGAGCCCTAGAAGTGAAGAGCCATAGGGAGACCCCTGCCAGCACCAGGACTCTGTACCCACTAACCTGTGATTTTGTGAGTCAGAAGGAGACTTTGTAGACTGATTTCGGGCATATGGGTTAATATAGGACTTATGACTTTGTACTGGACTGGATTGGGATGCCTTCTTAGTGTCACATTTCTTTTGTATATAAACCTTTCCCTTTATCCATACGCGTGTCTATGAAACTTGTTCCTCTAGTCTCCCTGGACTAACACACACCACCACCTTCTCCTTTTCCCACTCCTCCCCTGCCACGTTCCCTCTCCCTCATGGGCCCCTGACAACTTATAAATTCACACCATTTTCTCATATTGTACACTGTCTGATGTCTCCCCTCACCCACTTCCCTGCTTTCCATACTCCAGGGAGGAGATCAGATGTAGATCTCTTGAATTGGTTCTCCTTTTCTAACCTACCTTCCTTCCACCAGATTTTTGAAGTTTTTTCTATTCATCTCGTTGACTTCATAATTTGTTTCATTTGCTTTCGCTACTCTAAGATTAAGAGCAACTTTCAGAGACTCTTGGGCATTCACTTTGATCCTTTGTTTCATTGCTGTGTTTTTAACGACCTTTGGTCTTCTTCATGCGTACTGATCTCAATGTCCTCCCCTAGTTCATCATGCCTTCTGCCACTAGTGTTCAAAGCATCAACTCTGTTCCTGAGACCTTCTCAAACCACAGAGGGGATAGATTCAAGTTGTTATTCTGATTCTCATGAGTTTGTTTTGATTTTCCTCAGTTTTATTCTGAACTTAAATATAAGCAATCGATGATAAACTGTGATCTTTTACACAGTCAACCTACAAGTCTAAGAATTAAAATTCCATCATGACACAGTTTTTTTCCACCTATGTGGTATATAGCAATTTATTGTAACATCCTCTTTATAGGCTTAATTTTAATCTAATCCCTAAAAATTAGCAAAAAAAATTGAAACTTTATAGCTCTCTTCTATGTTCCTTTAGATATAGCTATGTGACATTTCAGACTTACTGGTTTGTTTGTTTTGTTCCAAATGGGAAGCAAAATTAAACTTATAGTTCCACTATATGGCATTGTGAATCAAGTGAAATTAAGCAGGTGAAATCATGTCAGTTTTTCTTAGCCTCAGTCAAATTCCAAACTTCTGTGATCTCAAGGAATTCCAACATTGAATGGAATTGGTGTTCAGTGATCTCTTTCTTTCCTCAAACTCATCTATGTTTTCCTCATCCTCATCCAATAGGCAGTGGGATAATATACTTGGACAATAATTCATGTCAAATTTTAGGTTTCAGGTGAAAAAAAATCACTTCTTCGGCAATGAGAGGAAAAATCAAATGGTAAAAGAGAGATGGAGACATCAAGATTTTGAGAGAGATAAGCATCCTCTAATAGTTAACATATTGTAAATTTCTACAAGCATATTAGCATGTTAGTTATAAAACCCATTATTATATACTTTGATTCAAAGTGACACTAAAGTAAAGCATAGTCCCAAGAATTCCGAAGGCTGTGTAGAAATAGAGTACACCATCTTTTATACAAAGAGGGACTAGTGGTTTGAGAACAACAACCTTTACGTTAGCAGTTGCGTCTTTAACTACACTGACACAGGGTTAATGTAATAGTTATTGACTTTTTAATATTATATTCCAGTAGCCAAATTAGTTAAATATTGACACAAATATAGTCTTATAGATTAATGCAACATAATTTGGAGTACAGATAAGATTACACACTACTGGTCAATTAATAATAATCAAAGATGCCAATGCAATTCAGTGGAATAAGAATAATTTTTTAAAGATGAAGTGGAAACAATAGGATACATATATGCCAAAAAGTTAAATTCTTATATCATGTCTAAAAAATAATAATAATTCTAGCAGGATCAGAATTCTAAAAGCTAAAATCACAAAAGTTTTAGCAAAAAGTACAAGAAAATCTTTGTGACTATTTCCTTGAATAGGAAAATAAAATAGAATAGAGTCATAGAATAGAGCACTTTGCTCAAAATTGCCCCCAAATAAAATAAAACAATCAAGAATGTTTCCAAGTGGGTGACTAGACAAAATTACAAAGAGAGTAGAAAGATTTGAGGACAGAGAGGAATAAATAAATACACCAAGGTATTTTTGAGGGAGTGATAACATTTGTGAGATGAATGAACACAGGGTACAATGTATTTGTTAAAATATATTGGGTTTTCAAAACAAATTAAACCCTAATGTTAATAATAATGTATCAATAGTAGTTTAATGAATGGTTAAATGTGTTGTATAGAAGTGTAAGATTTTAATAATGGAAGAAAACAGTGAAAAATAAACAATAGGAATAGGGATATATGGGAATTATCTTAACTTTTTGGCTATAATATAAACCTACTATAAAAAATAAAAATTTTTAAGAAAAGATCAATAACATATTGGAAAAAAGCATTATAAGATTGTATATCCAAATAATTATCACATATCCAGAAGATGAACATCTTTTAAAATTCATAAGGGAATGCCTTAATGAAACAAGAGATAAAAGACTTGAATAGACATTTAACAAAATAGTATATGCTAACAATTGAATTTTATGGCATTATCATAGAAAGGAATTTTGGAGTACACATTAGTTATTAAAGTTCCCAAGCCTATCAGCAATAGTTACTTCTACCTTATTACTTACAAATGCATGTAATTTAGAAAGGGGACATACATTTCTGTATACTGACTTTTTTTACCACCTTCCTAATTTATGGAACTATATTCCTTTCAACAAAATTAATATAGTGAGTCCATTACAATAGTAATAGAACTTTGATTCAGAAATAAGAAAAGAAAATGGACATGAATAGCTGCTGAACTAAATAATAACGACTAAATTCCTGAAATTGTCTAGCCTAAGAAATATCAGATTAATACTCGCTATACAGCATGGGCATATCTACTAAAAGGGGGCATCAAAGAATATTTAGATTTTGGTACATCAGTTAACTGTGTGCAGTATTAAGATGCAGACTCTTCTGGCAATCCAGTGGTGGCCATTCTGTTGTATTTTGCTTATGCTTGTGGATTATAGGGTGTATCTCAGAGGTGCACCACCATTGGGGGTGCCTCTGGTTTCTCTGTTCTTCAGTAAACGAGCCTATAGAATCAGAAAGCAAAATAAGTGTTTTAGGGGAGGGGTGATCTGGAGGAGTGGGGGAGATAAGAGGGAAATGGTTTCAAGAAGTCTAGGCAAGAAAAGTGTGTCTGGAGATTGATTATGGACAAATTTGCACAAGTATGTTTGATGTGATGGAGCTGTGCAATTATATTGAAAAGGAGATTAGGAATAAAGGGATATTATTGTCTCTCCCAAATGCCTGTGCTAGCAGACACTGTAAGCTTACCAGAGCCAGTGCACTAGCTCCATTTCTAGAAGTAGCTTTCCAGAGCATGCACTTTTTAAGCCTGTAATTCGTCAAAGTCCCTCTCCCCCTCATAAAAGTTACCCAGATTTACAAAAGTGCTTCTGTGGCATAAATTCTTTCTGCATTTTAAAACAAGATAGAATCATCCTCCCAAACTGACAATATGACATATGTAATAATTTCAAAATGAAAGCATTTTTTATAAAGCATACTTCCAGGAATGAGTTCTAGACTTGTACTAAATCCTAGCTCCAATTTAAGAACATTTAATTCTTACACTAAGACCCTACTTGATATTCAATTTCAAGGAGTGATCACTGAAGGTAAGGGTGCTACATCAAAGTATGATGAAGAAAGCAGATGGTGCCAGACTAACAACTGGAATAGTGTCTAGGATCTAAATATCTTGTATTCAAATGAGCAACCCTCCAAGAGGTGAGCCAACTAAGCACTCCCTTAAGAAGCAGACCAGTGGATGTCATCCATGGTGACAATTAAAAATTCAAGTATGGTGAAGAGATAAGCATTAGAGCTGAAATTATGAATGCCTCCATAATTTGTAGAAGGCTACAGATGGAAAACAATAGGAGCCCCAAACCCATCTGCAGATTATCTAGTCCGACCCAGCTGCTGGCAGATCTGCTGTAGACCAAGGAAAGAATCAGCCAGATTACTATCAGGCATAGACCATTGGAATCCTGACTATGCAGCCTTACACTCAGTGTCAGGACAATAGTCCTCTCTACAGACATGACCTAAATTAATACTGGGTGCAAGTATCTTTTAGATGTCATTCTTACAACATTTTGCCCTGGTGTTTTGAACATTGATGGGGATTTTTACCGCCCCCCTTACACATCATTTGTATTTTTGATCTTTATGTTAATATGACATCATCTTTGCCACCTTCGTATGATTTGTCTTGCACTGTTTTCTGTTGGGTTTCCCAGCTGTGAGGCACAGCAGAAATGGATGTGTGAGGATCATAACTGATAGAAGGTGTTTGGGGAAGGCAGGAGTGAGGGATGGGTCACTGGAAAGGAAGGGGCATTTCCGGAGTGAAGAGTGATGGGGAGATGAGGAGGGTGCATTTGAACTGACAGTGATTGTGCAACCCAGTTTAAAGGTGACCTGACCACTGGAGAGAAGGAAAGGCTCTAAGACAGATGTGATGGTGATTGTACAACTCTCCATGATGTGATTGAATGCTTGAACTGTTCAATTGTATGATATATGAAACATGTGCCAACAAACCAGTTGGGGAAAGAATACTATTTAGTTTACAGGTGGAAATTTTCATAAGGAAAATAGGATAAATGATGCATTTAAATTACACTGCTGAGAAAGAAAATACCATTTCTTGTTAAAATGCAAACAAATCTATCTTGGAAGAAGTATAACCAGAATGCTCTTTAGAAGCAAGAATGGCAAGGCTGTTTTCCTACTTAGGACCCGTTATCAGGATAGACCATTTGCTAAAGAAGGAAACGAGGTACATAAAGTAGAGGACAGCAGAAACGAGGAAGGTCTTTGACATGATTCATGGACACATGCACGACATCAAGGGGTAGAAACCAGGAGCACAACAATGACTGAACCATATGACTGAACCATATGACTGAACCATATGACTGAACCACATGACTGAACCATGGTTTGGTTTTGTTGTGCATCAAGAGCTATGTATAAAACTGCCTTGATGGAACTGACCAACAACAGCAACAACTATATTGTGTTTGTCATTGTTGTCATTTGAACTAGAAATAGATTATTTCATTTTTTTACCAGACTACAAAATAAGAATGCACAGTTATGTCATTTTTTTCTTTCTGTTCAATTTCCTAGCACATTCATGCTTCTTTCTGTCTTTATGCTGTTGTTCATTTTAATTGTTCAATGTAATTGTTGCCATCTTTATGTGTTTCTCTTTATTTAGAAAAAAAGACTAATTGTGAGACATATAGGAATATATAAGAGCTATTGTAGATTTAGTTCCAAACCAGTGTAATAAAGTAAGCATTGTGATAAAGCAAATTAAAGGGGTTCTTTTGTTTCCTCATACATATATTTATATCATCTTGGCATCTACTATGTGCACAATAACATTCTAAAAGAGGGTTTAGATGTTGTGAAAATTATCAATGCATGAAATAGAGATATAAAGTGAATAAATACAGTCAGTAACATGATACCAATAGATTTGCTCAATTTAAGATTGTCAAAACCTTCCATTTGTAAACAAACAAACAAAAAGCACTTTGCATCCATGAAGCACAGTACAGTGAAACACAATAAAATGAAATTGATTATACTCTAATGGTCAAAAACGCTTAACCTTCAAACTCTGTCTCTCAATAGCAAAAGGAAAGATTATGTAGTGATTTCTCTCATCAAAATGGCATTACTCTAAATAGGTAATCAAAAGCAAAACACACTTATTTCCATTTACTTCGTTTTGTTCAGCAAAACACTTTCAAAGTAATTTACTATTGTTTTACTGTTAGCTGTGCCTGATCCAACCCATGATCTTTTTAATTCCCTCATATGCATGCAAGAGCTAGACAATGAAAATGTGACAGATAGAAATGGAAGTATTTGAGCTGTGCTGATGGCAACATGATATTGAACATATCAGCTAAACACAGGAGAGCAAACAAAGCAGTTATAGAAGAAATATATTCGGAATGCTTCTTTTTTTTTTTTTACTGAATGCTTCTTAAAAGTGAATATGACAAGATTTTGGCTCACATCGAACAGATCATTAGAAAATTGATAGAAAAGAACCTCAATGTAAACAAAAGAAATAGTTAATGACATTAATTGACATAACCCTTCCAATAAGGATCTGAAACACATCAAAGGTTACAGAAGTGGCGTAGGAATGGGTGATATGAATCAGTCCCTGAGTGTGAAGCCAATTATTGACAACTAATCACAGCACTTTCTTAAGTGTTTTGTATTATCATTTTCTCTTGGGATTCTTTATTCTTGGAAGATATTTTACATTTAGTAAATAATAGAACAAGTCATAGTGTTAGCTAATTAGTTAGGTAGTAATTTCACTAATTTTAATAAATGAATAAGAATAGAGTCCTTTTAAAATTGTGATTCTCTTGCCTAATCAATCTCTGTACTTAGCAAAGAGGCAATATTTTCATATGAACTTTCTGGGTAAAGGTTGACAACATAATGATATTCAAATAATGGTATTCTGATTAGTTTTGAGAAGCTTCAATATTGAAACTCAAGGAGAATATTTGTAAGTTCTAAGATATGTCAGAATTTCACTTTGACCCTAGTTCTATCTGTGATTACAGATAACACTCTTTGCATCACAAAGAGTGTCAATTTTTTAATTGACCTATGTAATATACCTATGCATTATCATTTTATGCCAAATGAGCCATCTCAATTTTTAAGGAAGAAATAATTTACACCGGTAACTTTTGAAATATATGGATATATACCTCAAAGGTACAAATAGATAATTTTCCCACTTTGTTGATACTTTGGGAAATAGAGCATTTGCGGAATATATAGACTGTGCCATTAAACATAACTCAAGTAAATTATCACTAGAGTAGGTAGCTGAGGCCACAGCCATCCAGAATAAACAGTGGCATGCTAGAACTAGTCAGAGTAATTGAGAAAGTTCATCCCAATGTATATTATGTTGTGTTCCCAAAGCTATCAGCACAGATGTCCAGAGCATTCATTAAAAAGACCATTAACCAACTGGACTAATTGGTCTGACTGTTTTTTCCTCTTTGCTTGGCTACATTTAAATGCCTGATTTCCTCTCACAAGTTGTCTTTTTCATTGTATTTCCCACTCTACCACTTATTGTCAAACTACCAGCAATGTAAATCAAAGCCATTGTGTATATCATCCTGGAGCCAATTCTGGTAGGCAAGCATTTCTCGATCTTTTAAAATATTAATAGTCAGTAAATGTTTATGTTGTAACGTAACTGACAATGCCTAGTGTTTTCCATTATTTAACTGATGGCTGTTCCTCAACTAACCAGCTGGGACATCAAAATAGAATAAACATAGATCTGAACATAACAGATCGGTGTGTCATGTTAATAGTATCAATATTGCTACTTTGGTTTACAAAGCATCTCTTAAGGAACAGACAAACAAGAACAGTGAAAAAGATGGTCAAGTAGTCTGAGAGAGAGGAGTCTCTTTGGAATTTGGCAATGCCAGATTCTTTTCAGATGCTATCTATGTTTTGTTTTGTTCTTTCAATTTTGCATAGGCAATACTATGTTGCATTATGAATAATAAACTTATTGTGCACCCTAAAACAAGCTATGGAATGGCAGAATTCATAATTATTTCTAGAAAAATTTGGTTAGGTTTATAAATGGTACAGCCATAAGTGGTTACTAGAGAAACATATATCATCCTAGCGGCTAATCACTATGGATTTCTTCTCAGAATCCTTCAGTGAAACATGCTCATAAATTGGCATGGTGATTTATATATTTCTGTGAATGTAAGTATCACATTCCTTTCTCAGCACTAGCTATATACTTACTCTTAAGAGTTTATTTCAAAAGCTCTCTCCTTGAATATTGTGTTTGTCTATTGTTTTGAATGATTTTTTATCCAAGATGCCTTATTCATTTAAAATTAAACTTTTTAGGACTTCTTATTTCTCATTGGTCAATGTTTATTTCATGTGTGGAATAAGTGAAATCCTAAGATGGGGAAAACTTGCAACTTTGAGTGTCCTTTTTACCTTTATGTTATTAATGCTCCAGGGAATGAATTCTGAGACATAGCATCACAATAAAATTAATAGCTTGAAGCATAAAAGAAAGCAGGTATTTAATTTGCAGTAGGATGTTAAAGGTCATCCTTTATTTTCAGCCTTGATTCACAATGTGAAACAAACAATACATCATTTTAAAATAACAGCTCTTAAACCTACATTATTTTCTGGATTTTAATATCTACAGGATAATCTTTGCCTTCAGGGTAGTTATAATTAACATAGGATTATTAAATATAAAATCATTTTAAAGTAAAGAACTTGTTCTTATTTTTCAGTTGAATGGTAGTAAAAAACTGTGAAAAGTATTCTAACTCATGTATCTGGCATAGGTTAATTGTATACTATGCTTTACAATTATGTTGGGCAGAAGTGATGAAAGAACTTAATACCAATGTACCATTCTGGCAGGTGTGCGTCCAAACACATTCCAATTATGTTTTTTTCTCTACTGCATGCAGCACGGTTGTTCATGAACTTATGCCCATTAGTTTTCAACTTGAGTCAACAGGAAACACTGAAAGAAAATAGGAATGTGGGGAAAAAAAACTCCAGGGAATTGATCTCATTCTTTCTTGGCCATTAGTCTTTTTCAACTGTATGCTCTGTGAAACCCCTAGTTGTAGCTATTTCAGATAACATTCTACACAGCAGAAAGGAACATTGTGCCACGCTCATAACTAGTGTATATTTGAGTCCATTGTTCCAACCATTGTGTATTTTGAGGAGCTTCCACCCCAGGGGATTATTGTCCATCTTAGAGTTAGGAATGATCTCTGGTGAACCACAGAATTTTCATTGATTAATATTCAGAAGTAAATCATCAGGCTGTGTGGAAAAAAATTCAGTCTTAGTCTGGAAACTCCACTGTATTCAGCTCACCATGGGTCACTCTGCTGGTTTTCAAAAAAAATATTGGTGTTATATCATCTAGCATTATAGCAACATTAATATCACCCCAGTATAATGGACTAATGAAAGGTTAGTAGTTCATGGGGCTAGACCCAATAAGCACCATTTTCCTTGATTTCTTTAGGAGTTATAAGGTGAATTTCTGCTAATCTGAAGTCCCTCACTCTATCACAAAGATTTTTTTTTTATTTTTTCCTTCACATTTGCTACACTTACTTGAGCATCTGGTTTTAAAAATATTATTCTAATTTTATCTTGCTGAGAGTGTATGGAGCGAAATATATAGTTTTCACGTGTTCAATTTGAGTTAACTGGTTATCTTCTTTGAGATGAACAACTGTTAACACACTCTCTCATAACCGTACTGATTGCCTCACATAGTCTCAATCTAACCTTTCATGTATGTATTATCAATCTGATCCCATGTAAAATAATCTTAAAGTAGCATCATGTTCAGGCAAGGAGTTTCTATCAGTTAAAGCAATTTTTTAAAGTTTTTTTCTAGTGTAACCAATATTAAGAAAACTTCAGGGGACATTTTTGGGCTAAGGGCAAAAATTAATAGCATTCCAAATAATTGACTCTACTTCTTTGATACAGCTTGCAAACTAAGCAAATGGTACATTCTTTGATATCAGTTAAAATGAGCATTCATACCATATCAGTAAACAATTTTTGTTGTATTACATTAAAATCAACTGAACTTTTTTTCATTTATAGTGAAATTTTAGTAGCACCTAGGAGATGTTGTGTGATTTTGTATCGCTTGGAAGATGTGTTGGTTCACCAAGTAACCCATTACTTCTATCTGTTGGTTTATGACATTACACAACAATAAAAGTCACATGTGTTCATGTCATCACTCAGTTGTAGGGGAGCTGGTGATAGGAAAGTAGTCTCCATAATACTAATTCCAGCACAATTACTTGATTATGTTATGGCAACAAACCCTGACAGTTGTCTATTTGAAGTGACAGACGAAATTTATTTGAGAAAATGTCTGCCTAATGCTTAAGTTTAAATAGCAATCACCTGTTTGTTAGTCAGTCTTTCAAACAACAATGGTTTGCAGAGTGGGGGGAGGAGGGTGTGGGCCAACTTACAAATCAATCCCACAAATGCTTCTCTGCACTCAAACCATTATATTTGGTGGTGAAGCAAAGTTTGTTAAAAGTCCTCCAACTTTGTTACATAAAGCTGCTGAAAAGGGGTGGATTCCAGAATCAAGATTCAATAAAATTAAAATTTATTATCTCTTCAGTTGGATTCTTAAGATTCGAAGTCAATTTTTAATTTTACTTTTAATAGTGTTCTTTATTTTTCATATGTTTATTTAGCTTTCCTTGTTCTTCTCGTTCACGATTTCTAGCGTCCTTCTATTAGGTCAGATTGCGTGCTTTATGTGACACCCTTTTTAAAGTTATTGAAAGTTATGTTTTGTCCTAAAACTGTCCCTCTCAGACATGTGCAATGAAGAAGAATATGTCTGTACTACAGCTGAGTGGCATGTTCTAAGTCTGTTAGATTCAAATAGGTAATACTATTTAAATTGCTTTCTTTATTCACATTTTAATGCTGTCCCATCAATTGCTGAAAAATGGTACATGGAATTTCTTTCTTTTTCTCATAATAAATTTTGACTGAGATCATTCAACATACTAATATTGACACTCCTCTTTGTTTTTCTGCTCACTTGATTTTTTTATGCTCTCCTTCCCACTTCTGGCTTTTAATTTATTTATACATTTGTGCCTAATGGATGCCTCTAGGGGACGGTGTCTGGATATGTCATGTCTTCAGTCCACTCCACCTTTCGGTTTCTTTACTGGAATATTTATTCCACGTATATTCACTGCAATTATTTATCATTAGGGAAAAAGTTATTTCAGAAATATAAATCCCCCCTGGTGAGCTTAATGTATTCATTGTCCTCTGTTTTCAGTGCTGAGTTCTTTTAATAACAGATTGTTCCCTTCGTTACTTTGAAAATTTTAATTGCTATATCTTTTAGATTTCCCTCTTTTACATGTGGCAAGTATCTCTTCCAATAATCATCCCATTTTATTTATATCTTACTGTCAATCACAATTTTTTATCCCAGATTCCCTAGGATCTCACTGTAAACTTATTTTGATGTTCTATGTATTCAAATGGTTGTTCAGTGTCAACACCTTGGATTATTGGACTGTTGTCATTGCTTTTCTATTTAGAGAACTACCTAAAGGATATTGCTGAAGTCCCCTGCTCATACTCCTGACACCAAACTGTCCCTTTGAACATCCGTCTCTTAATTGGTACCAGCCTTGAAGGAAGAATTGACAGATGGCCATTCACACAGCTTACAGAGTGATCTTCATTCAGCACGCCTGATGAGATCAGTCATCAGCAAGTACCATCTGTTTTGAAAGGTTTCTTAAAATATATTAAATCAAGTATTGCTAGACTCCATCTGATGCACCAGAATTCAATATATCGTTCCTCCTATTCTAGGGAATTCAGTCTCCTTTCTGATTGTACACACATTTTTTTCATTTCTTTTTTTATTTTAGGCATCACTGCCCTCAGGTTTTTTCATTATTTTTACTTCCCCATGACAAACTATTTTCTTGAAGTACTTTGTAGGATGCATGTCTTTTAAGAAGTTTATTGGTAAATATATACGTAATGTATATTTCACTCATTTTACATACACAGTGTAATTATATGACTTAATTATCAGAATTATGCAAATATAATCACAATCATAGTCTGGAAGTATTTCTTAAAATAGACTAGTTATCCCTTGGGGGCACTGGAATAATCCAAAAGTGCTGAAAAAGTTGATACCTACACACCTTATTCTGGAATATAGGCCATATTGCAAAATACTTAAATTGCAAGGGAGGGATCACTGAGGAACTTTTTTTCCCTAAAAACTCAGGGGATGTTCGATGCCATTGAGTTGGTTCTAACCCATAGCTGCTTCACTGCCTGGTCCTGCACCGTTCTCGTGATTATTCCTATGCTTAAGTCTATTGGTTCAGTCCTGCAGTCAGTCCATGGCCTTGAAGATCTCCCTTTTCTCACTGCTCTTCTAGTTTACCAAATACAATGAGCTCCAAGAGCTGCTCTCCCCTGACACTATGTCCCAAGGATGTAAGATGAAGTCTCACATCAAATGTATAGCTTGATCTTCGATTTTGTTTATTCAATATCCAACTTTCACAAGTATATGGGTCCATTGAAAACACCATGACTTGAGTCAGGCTTATTTTATTCCTCATAGTAATATATAAGAGCAAATAATATACTTGCTCTTCAATATTCTATATTGTCTGGAACCTCAAACTTACTAATGCAAGTCATCTTTAATTTCTTGGCTGTTGTTACAAAGAGCACTGATTATGGGTCCATACAAGACAAAAATCTTTGGCAACTTCATTTTTTTCTCCATTTATCGTGATATTACCTATTGTTCTGGGTGTAAGGAATTATTTTTTGGTATTGTTACTATCCATGAAAGTGGTGTGGTAGGCCAAGTAAATGGAATCCTCAAATGCAAAACATTTTCATACTTCAAAAAACACTTCAAGAATATTGTAATTCCTTCTTGCTCTTATACCCAGCCACCTGCAACTAATATCAAATTTCTCTCTTTATAGATTTCCCCCTTTTGGAGTATGTTCAACATTAATCTATGTTGTAGCATGCATAAGTATTTTATTTCTTTTTATTTATGAAAAAATTTAGGGAGCTTCAAAATGTCCATGGAAAATTTCCATTTGTTTAATTTAATTTTATGAGCTGTTTGAAGTCCTCCCCTATTTCATTATATGAATAACTTCCATTTAAAATCAGTTTCCATTTTGTGGTATTATAAATGAATATATAAATAATGCAATTGCAAGATTAATCAAGATTAGCTCTCAAAAATTGAATGGATTTGAGAGGAGCATCATCTGCAATTAGAAAACTTACAGATAAGAGAAAAGATCAGCTACAGTTGAGGCAGGGGGCCTCCTGAAGGAATAGACACTCTACGGTCCAGAACTTTATTCAAGGCAGGTTGATATTCAGCCCCCGTCATGTAACCTGCATCCTGTGACAGGTTTCCAGACAAAGGCATCATTATCTGAGGGCATACAAAGAAACATATGATGCTGAAAAAACATCATTAGCCACGTTTTTCAATGATGGAAGGCAGGATAAAATTGGGAAGAGGGTAACTGATTTTTGCAGATTGTTCCATGGCAACAACTTTGCCAGGCAAAAAGGAAGGAAAGCATCCATTTAATATCAAGGGCGAGTCAGACCATCTAATGTCAGTTCCCAAGTAGAGAGGTTAGCATTTCCCACCATTTCGTTGCCTGAACCTTGGAAGATGATGGTCCTGTCCCATTTGCCCCCAAAGCAAACCACATTGCCTCCACACTACAATAGATATGACTTACAGGCCTTTTTTTCTGTGTAGCCATTTGTTATTATTTTTCTTTAGTATGTATTTAAGAGTTGGAATGCTCGTCTTCTGACAAATCTAAGTTTAATATTTTTCCATTAGAGTCCAATATTGTACTAAGTTAGCAAAACCTTGCTCATATTAGGTAGAGTGATGGGCATGCCACATAATACTTTATTGTTAATTAATTACTAATTATAGTACTTGAAGGTTTCCTTGAATTGGAAACATTTTCAGCGGGAGAGTGTATGTCTTTAACTCATTTACTTAGATGATTAAAAGAGCAAATTACTCAGAGTGAGTTCCAGAGCAAAGGTGGGCATTCTCCCAATCCAGCTTGGCCAATAGGCACAGTCTCCCTAATGCTGTGGTTCTCAGCCTGTGGGTCATGACCCCTTTCGGGATTGAAGGACCCTTTCCCAGGGGTCATCCGATTTATAACAGGGACAAAATTACAAATGTGAAGTAGCAACAAAATAATTTTGTATTTGAGGGTTCTCCACAACATAAGGCACTATAATAAAGGTCGCGGCCTTAGAAGATTGAGAACCACTGACCTAATAGCTTTCATGGCATAGCAGATCCAATAAGCCTGAAGCATCATAAAATAATGTTGTTTCAGACAATATCTCACCTGTAAATAACAGTAAGTTCTACGGATTTTGTAGCAAATTAATATTTACTTAAGCAAGTATTGACTCTCTTTGAGAATTTACTTACTTACCAAGAAGTCCCAGAACCTCCTAGGATTTTTCAGTTGTAAAATACCTATCCTGATTGTTCCTCTAGGGTTCTCATGGACTCAGAGTTTCTGACAGCACTGGGGAACACTTTCACTTATATTAAAGCCCTTTTCCATCTCATTCATACACACTCACAGAGCCTTTGAAGGACAGAGGAGAGGAAATCTACCCCTCAAGGGTCCCAAGGCTAAAAATGCTTACAATAGCATCTTTCTGCTAGGGAGCTCCTGGTGCAATGGAGCTATGGATATTTCAGTTGGCATGCCAGAGCTCACCCACTGCACAGCCAGCACATCTTTAGATCATTGTAATTTGGGATTATAAATTTAGTCATGCTAGCAGTACTTTATCATAGAATAAAATGGACATTACAATCAAGCAGGCTTATATTCAAAATGCATAGCTTAACCAGTCTTCCATATTTCTTTTTTTGAAAATGAGAGTTTGAATGTTATAAAGAACAAATCATTGAGAAAATAAAAATCCAACTAATTTAAGATACACCAAGTGAATTTTGATTTGGGGGTCATTAATTCTAACTCTTACAAGGAGAGACATATGGGGAAAACACAAGTGTAGGAGCCATTTTGCTGTTTCCAAAAAGGTGAAATGTCAATTGACCGCAACTATCATTCTGGATGTCCATCAATTTCCTGAATAGATAGATAGTCAGAAAACCTGCAAGGAGCCTTTGGAGAGATGGGGAGGTTACCTGAACTATCCTGGAGCTATGCTCAACTTTAAAGGAAGATTTGGGAAGGAGACAGGGTGCTGAGAAATTGGTGCCTTGGGTTCTGACTGACCAGCAAAAAGGGTGTCTAGTGGAAAGATGCTCTGCTTACAGAGAACCGTTCCAAAGCTGCCTACAGTTTTGCCTAAAGCTATGACTGTTTACCAGACATAGTGCTATTCTTACGGCCTGCAAAGCAAACATCAATCAAGCCAGTGGAAGATGCCATTGTCACCGCACCCCCCAAAAGTTCAACTAGTGAAATCAAAGTGAGGCAGATAATGCATTTGGAATTCATTCCAGCAGAACAAGCATTTTAATAAAGCTTCCTATTTAGAGGTCTGAAAAGATTGCATAACAGTTCATGGCACAAAGGGCTTAATTTGTGGCACGTGGGGGACTGGTTTTACCACCATGGCAATGCACCTGCTCACACAGTCATCTCAGTGTGCCACTTTGGGACAACCAACAACAGCAACAGCAGCATATAGCCTTTATAGCCCACACACCTTACTCACCCGACCTTCCTCCATGAAGCTTCTTTTTGTTTCCACTGATGAGCAGGAACCTGAAAGGACAGAGATTTAACTTGGTGGGAAGTAGAAAAGGTGAAGGAAAAAATGAGGGAGGTGTTTGAAAAATTTTTAAAAATGGTATCACAGGTCTGACAAATATATCCAGTGTAATGGAGAACATTTCTATGGTGATCAGGTTAGTTAAAAAATTAAACACATAGCTTTGAAAAAAATCTCGATTTGGGGTTCCTTCTTGTATACTAATAAATGAGTATACATATGTATTCAAACATATATTACAGTACAGTCAGATCTTCAGATTTTAACTTAAAATTTTAATAGGTAAAGAGAACCTTGATGGAACAATGATTTCCCCATTGGTCTCTTAATTGAGAAGTTGGTGGTTCAAGCCTACCAGCCTGGAATTTTGACCCCAGATTAGCAAATTGAAACCACCAGAGACTTTGCAAGAAAACGCTGGACTTCTACTCCCACAGGATTACAGTCCAAGAAACCCAAGGGGCAGTGCTACTCTGTCCTACATGGTCACTACTCTTAGGTGAATGTTAGTTGAAATCAACTCTATGGCAGTGAGTTTGATTTGGGGGGGAGGGAGGAGGGTGTCCTTTTGTGAAGATTTAGTCTCTTAAACCATAAGTATTTGTTCTACTCTGTTTTATAGGGTCACTGAATCGACATAATCTTGATAACATGAAGTTTCACATTTAGGATTTTATGGATAATGGTGTACCACACAGATGGTTGCATACTTTGTGGAAAATGGCAAAATGACTAAATAGCTAAAGAAGACTATTTTAGTAAAAAATAGCTAAAAGAAGACATATAAACCATTATTCCTGCACATGCAAAATTTTATATTGAATGATTTTATTCTTAATTTATTACTAAGGAGAATGTTAGAAATTTAAGTTAATCATGAAGCCTTTCAACTCCTTTTGATGACAAAAAAAATTCACTATGCAGTTGTTCCCCTTGAACAGAAGGTGAAACTCATTTGCATTCCAAAAAACACTACCTTTTAGATTTTATATTGCTTTAAAAAAATTAAACCTTTATCTAGCTTTTGGGTGGTTAGCCATGAAATTATTCTTACTTTATGACTATTTAATTTCAGTCTATAATGGAGAGTGATTATAGAGTAGCCAAAGGCTGATACAGTAAGTGGCTCTGAGGACTTACTGTTTTACAGAATTTTTATTGAATTTGCTACAGAATACACCAAGATAACTTCCTTCGTTCTCAAGACTGTGTAACAGCTGTTTTGAAAATGTTTTAATTTTTTTGCTTTAACTTGATTGGTACCACAGACAACTTGAATCATAGTGAAAAAGATTAATTCACATTGCAAGGAATTTGCTTCATTGAAATATAAAGAATGTAGAGATAACATTTGTAAAAATGTATACATAAGTAATTCTTAGTATGATACTTACTTTTCATGATGGGAAATTTATCATTTTAATAGATTGAGAGGAAAAGCAAATCTCAGTAGCATATCTCAGAAAAAATAACTACTTAAATGCATATTATTATTATAAAAGTCTGATAAATCTTTTCTGATCTAAAATGTGAACAATTTTTTAATTAAAAAACTATGATAAAAGTCAAAGCTGTTTATGTTGAGGAATTTCTTAGACAATTTCCACACTCTTTACTAACCCTATATTCTTTGTTCTAAATAAAGTTTTCAAAATCCATATTTATGTCAAAATTTCAAATATACATGTACACCCCAAACTGGGTGTGTCCTTGAGCATGCTTCAAATCTGATATATACCTGTCCTTTCCACTGGATCCTTGTTTGACTTTCAGCTAATATTCATATCATAAATTTTTCAATTTTTCAAAATATATTCTGTTTGTTGTGAACAGGAAAAAATAAAAACTTCCTGCAGAGAATATAGGGAACTATAAAGACCATAGAATGAAACTTTCTGTGACAACGACTCTGGACATAGGCCTGCCCACAGCAATTTGAAACATCATACAGGAAATCCAGTGAGCAGTGAGTTTCAGGAATAGGGGAGGAACAACCTTGGACAGGATGGAAGACTGGCCTCAAAAGTTAAAGATTTTATTTAAGGTCACTGCGTTGTACATGGAGAAATTATTGAAATGATGTGTGACTTTTTTTTATCTTTTTTCAACAAGAGAAATTAAATTATTTCAAAATTACTATATGGTATAGAGAAATGTTTTTGTTTTTTTTTTTAATTTGTAAGGAAACACAGTAGCTATCCTTTGGAGTCTTCATCTGAATAGCTCATCTCAGTGTTATAAGTTATGAGCAAATTGTGTTTTAACATCCACATGCATGCACACAAAATCAAACACCCGGGGCTGAGCCCTGGTGGCGTAAGTGGTTGAGTGCGGGACTGTGGCCCACGGGCTTGGCGGTTCAAATCAGCGGCGGCTCTCAGCAGCACTGGGTAGTTCCCATGACCACCAGAGGGAGTGATGCCCCCACAAAAACTAAATTTAAAAAATCAAACACCCAATCTATCATTCACCAGTAAGTTTATAAATAATTACAATAGCTTGCTACTCATGAAGGAGAAGCTAACTAGCTACACATCATTCTCACATTTCAAAATGGGGCAAAACAGAGAAAAAATGTACATACAAATGTCTATCTATATATTAATCTATTTCAGACTGTACCCCATTTCAGAAGACCCAATTTCTGTATGCTTGAAAACTGCTAAGATTCTTGAGATGATAATAAAAATTATGTGCTTTCATTCTGTAGTTTATTAAAAGGTGACTTTGTAAACAAATGTTCAATGAAGTAAATACAATAAAGTAAAAACATTTTCAGGTTTTCCTAATTGTGATATGTTTATACTGCTGAAATTCAATATGCAAAATAATTTGAAGCCACTAGATTTGGCCTACTTGGCTTGAGAACGTTAAAAAATAAAATTTATATTTATATGGCTTTCTGAAATAGTATTTAGAGTACTTCCATAGACAGTAAGGTGTGAGGGTAAGTCAAAAGTATTAAAACAAAGCTCTAGAAAGCTCCACTTAACAAAAATATCAAATGTGAATAAGGGATATCTTGCATATTCTATAATGTTGGATACACTTCTGAAGGCAGTATTTGCATATCTGTAATGCTTCTTTAAAGAATTATGTGCTTTCTGATGTGCACCATGTCATGATGACAGTCCCAGCACTTTCAAGGCACTCAGATCTTGTTCGTTTTCAATATTATTTGGATTTTGGAAACAAAAAAAGTCGGAAGGCGGAAGACCAGGGTTGAGAGATAGATGGGATAAACGTGCCTACGAAGTTCTCTTAGGGCAGCACAGGATGCTCAATACGAGACATCTCCTGTATCACTGTGATGATTCAAAAGAAATTACGCTATACAAATTTCCTATTCTTTGGCTCACTAATGTAGTTTTCTTTGAGTTTATTGTTTTAAATATATAACTTCATGTAATTAGCATCCATTATCCTTGTATGTCCTGGGAAAACGTGCTAGGAATGCCATTGTAACATACGCACACACCTGCACGATAACTTTCTGAATTGACCTGTTTGATTTAGACTTAGCTGCCCATTGAATCTCTTTTGAAGTCCTCGTTTTATTGGACCTATTTTTTAAGACACCCTAAAAACACGGAAAAAGCTGAGCCCTGGTGGCGTAGTGGTTGTGCGCGGGACTGCGGCCCACTAGGATGGAAGTTCAATTCCCGCTCACAGGAGCAAAGACTGGACCTCCTACTCCCACCACCAGTACACTGATGCCTTAAAAAAAAAAAAAAAAAACACTGAAAAAGGGGTCCCTGGTGGTCATCCGTTGACTGGAGAAAAACACCCAACACACTGTCATTAAGCCAACTCTCACCCTAGGGACCAGTCAGTAAGACTGTTCTTGTGACTGTTTGAGTCTGCAGCCATGCATGTGTGATAGGCATCCATCCATTTTGAATTACTCATGTAATAAGGTATATGAGCTATATGTTTAAACCTCAGTGTGATCATTTAATTGCTCTATTTAAGCTTTAACAATGTGTAATAGCACATGGATCATGTAAGGCCTACTTCCTTTCTGAAACTTGACCCTGAGTGATACTTATTATTCTTGTTTCCTTTGGTTTAAAATTACTGCCTTGTAAAAAGGTGTTTTTTTTTCTTACATTATCATTGTTAGACTTTCTCTGTCTATCAGAATTAAAGAGAACATGGAGAGCCTATATAAGTCTCTTCACTAGATGTCAATTCATATAGTGATCTCGATATAACCCATGCTGATAGGAACATGTTTTCCATGAGAAAAGGCTGTTGACCTTGACCCCACTCTCCTCAGCCACCTGCTTGTTCTCCTGCTGCAGCAGTGCAAAGGGATTAAGGAAGAGGCTTTTTACCTGATCTAGGAAGCAGCTTCCTCTCCCTGCCTCATTTAGCCTTTGAATCAGAATGGATTCCACATCATTGAGCTTGTTTTTGGGGGGGGGGGTTTATGAGCCTTGATGTAAATCAGAATACACTGTACGGCAATGTTTTTGTTTATTTGTTTATTTCATTGTTGCTGCTTATTGGTGGGGCTGGTGTGCTGAATATCACATAACCAATATAAGACATATCTGGAAGGCAGATTTATTCAACTAAGGAATTTAAATCTTATCTTTTAAAGAATAATAAATTATATAATTGCTTTGGTATTACATAACATAGAATACAGAATTATGAATATAGACCACTTTATAATAATACATACAATATAATTATTATAATATGATATAAATCATGAATCTTCTCATTGCTTCATGACAGGTTAATTGGTATTGTTGTGAGAGAGTGTCAAGTAGATACTGATTCCTAGACAACTCCCATCAAAAAGTAGAATTCACCCATAATGTCCCTCCAAAGGTCAGCTTTACACATGTACCCTGGCCTGTGCAGTGACAGGTAACGCATGGACTGGCTGGTCAAATTGACCTCTTGCTCCACAGAGAAAGTATGTGGCAGGTGCCTTCTAGGAGGATGATAGTCTTGGAAACCCAATTGCAGTTCTAGTGTGTCTTAGAGATTTATGTCAAAGATGCAATGACCCCTGAGCCATGTCTTGGAATCTTTAGCAAACATCTCACCATATCTTTCTCCCCAGAGCTGCTGAGATACTGAGTGAGTTTAAACTACCAATTCCCCAGATAACAGCCCAGTGTTAGGCATTGTCAGATGAAGTTTCCTTCCTTATAGGTTGGAATTTATTTACTTTGGTGAGCATGCCACTGTGTAATATGTTTATTGTGTATAAAGCATTATATTAAATTAGTGCCTCATATAAAGTGACGGTTAGAGGAAGTCTGAGCGTTCCTCTCGTTCAGGTCTTTTATGCAACATGCCACAGACAATATTGTTCTCAAAGCCTGGGCGAACTCTTCCTAAGAGTTCTGGGATAAGAGAAGCTGATTTGTGAATAAAGTAATAGCAAATTACTCTGGGTCATAAAGCTTCCACAAAGGAAATGAAGCATCTTTGTTAGCATCTAATAATGACTTTTCTGCTTCTGTGGATACAGAGGGAGGTCCTTGATAATGAGTAGGATAAGAAAGCATATCTTCTCAGACAATAGTCTCAGATTTGTGAACGCATGTACGACAGCATACTGGTTCAGCATGTTCTCCCTCCTCTCTTGGTAATTTTTGGGATTAGGGATTGCAGCAAAGCTGGGTGGGGCAAAAACAAAAGCAAAGACAGTAAAACCTCAGACAGACTCCCTAATATGATTGATATGTATATAACAGCTAGGCTTTAACGGGGATTTAACAAGTGAACCAAGACCAGGAACTAGTCAGGCCCCCCTGGTTTTATGTTGCTACTGCTGTTTGGTGCCTTCCAATTGACTGTGACGCATGGCAACACAACAGACAACAGAACAAGCGCTTCTTCAGTCCAGCATCATCTTCATACTCTGTGTTGTGTTTGAACCTATTGTTGCAACCATTGAGACGTATTTTGAGTGACTTCCAACCACAAGACATCTAGCACTGTGTCATGCAATGTTCTATTCCCAAAGTTTCAGTCATGTAAATATTTTAAATGTACACCTTGTTCTTCCTACATAGTCTGTCAGTCTAGAAGCTCTGATGAAATCTGTGTGCTATTGATTGACATTGCTGGACTTTGAAATGAGCGGCATACCTTCCAACAACATAACAGCATGCAATCCGCCGCAGTAGGATATAATGACAGCTGAATGGACCTACAAATTCCAGTCAACAATTGTTCTAGACATACCTGATTTGTAAGGGGAAAATGTCAATATCTATAGGAGATGCAGAAAGCAAGAGTGAAGTTGTAAGCAAAACTGTAAAAGAGACTATAATTCTTCCATGGTCAAGGAGCCAATCAAAGACTTAATTTGTAATGATGAAGGATTTTTAAATTCAAGAATATTAATGCATATCTCTACTTAGTTGGAACGGTGCAAACATTAAAGCCTAAGTGAATCTTCTCACTGCCTGTCAGTGTGGCAGTTATATTATCTCCAGTCAAGTTGCAAAAGGGTACAGGTTAGCCTGTCAATCAGGCCATAATGAGTGAGGTGGCCATGTGGGAAGAACCTTCTCCTGAGAATTCTGGGAACTCATGTGTCCTTGCCTAGAGGCAGGAAATTCTCTCTGCTCCATCTTCCTGCTGACAATCCACCTGGTGCCACACGGATGACACACCGATGGCTCCTCCTGAAACTAGAGGAGCCACATGGAGACCAGCAGCAGCCCTGATGTGTTTCTAATGCTACAGGATCCACCATTGGCCGGTGATCTTCCTACATTCGGTATCATTTTATGTGCTACATGATTTTCAGGAACAATAACTTGGCTAATATCAGACTTAAGAGATAATATTGAACTCATGGATTTGTATTGGGCTGGGATTCATGTTTGTATACATGTTGTCCTTATTCTTTTTTAGATATTTACTTTCTATTGAGTCTGTGTTTTCTGCTCTTTCCCCTCTCCCCTCCTCCTACCTTCGTAACCCCTTGATAGATTGTACATTGTTATTATTTTCATCTTTCACACTGACTACTATCTCCCTCCCCCCATGTTTTCTGTTGTCCTTCCCCCTGTAGAGGGGTGTTTTATTATGTGTCAACCATTGCAATTAGTTATCTCTTTCTTCTTTCCTTTACCCCTCTTTGCCCTACCCTTCTGGTTACCTTTGATATAAAGTTCTCTCATTATACATAGGAATGTCAATGAATTTGTTTCTCTGGTCAGTCCAGACCAACACCGTCTATTAGTATACCCTAGTTACTTGGTTGTTGCTCTGTTGCAGAAAGATAAGCTCTTAGGATTTCAAGTATCCACAGGATCACCCTGAGTAGACTAGTTTCAGCATTGCTTCCTTACGAAGACAGACAAGAGATTAAGCCTGATGATCTAGTTCCAAAATATACAAAATGTATACTCATGAGGCACAACAAGCTGTTTGGATATGTCATCAAGAGGCAATTAGTCATACAAAAGAATATCACGTTTGGTTCATAAACCGTCATGGAAAGCATAGGAGAACTTGGTCAGATGGATTGACAGAGTGGTTGGGGTGGTGATTATTTTTATACTAGTGTTTTGAAATGGAAGCTGAATGGGATAATATTTCATTTTGCTATGCACAGGCTTCCATTAGTCAAGACCAAAGGAAGGGCAGCTAACCACAATACGAGAGCTTTTGATTTAGTTCCTGAGGTATGTAGAACAAGTCAAATAAGTCACATAATCTGTATAAAAATGCACTTGAGAAGGACTATATTACAGCTCTGATATGGAAAACTTTTCCCGTGGCTGTTCTCTTATCCCCTGGACCTTTCCATATTACATTTGGGGCGGGGCCATCTCAGAGGCACTATTATCAAATAGACTCATCATGTATATTTTTGTTTCATGTCAACTCCAATTTTTGTTTTGTGCACAAATCACTTTTTAAAATTTTTCTTATGAAACCTTCTGCTACTGAAAATTATAGTAGCCAATATCTTAGGAAGATTAAAACAATGGAATGGGCATTTATATGAATATAAATAATAAATGGTGCAGTTTTACAAGCCAGGTAAAGTTACAAGGGTCATCAATCCTTGTGTTTCAAAGCATAAAATGATAACCAGCTGGAGCTAGGAAAAAATTTTCCCCTGTGGTGTAATATTGAACAATTGGACAGGTGCTTTATGAAAGATACTTTTTTTCTGCCCTTTCATGGAAGCATCTAGTCTAAGGTCTTTATAGTATGCCAGTCTAATGGGCCATTGATCTTTTCAGCTAATGCAATTTGTAAGATTCTCACTTTTCCAGAAGTAATCAATAAGAATCTTAAGCCCACATTGAAAGAACAAAACCTTACTACTGATTTACTAGAGGACCCATTTACAAAAGAGATAGCATGTATTGAAAAGGAAATAATTCTAAAGTCACTAGAAAGCAACAAAAGAAAGACCATGTTATATACGAAAGTGCATTTATGGAAACATTTAGTCCTCTGGGTAAAATGCCATTTTGAGGAGAAATGAAAATACTTAGAGGCATAGATGGATAACTAGCAAAAGTACTTGATCTGAATATCAGCAATTTTTTATATACTGGTACCTATTCAAGGTAAAAAAAAGAGGTTTTAAAGTTAGTATTTAGAATAATGCTGAGATCTTATCTCTTTTTATATTCATTATTGGTCTTCCTTAGGTGAACAGTAAGCCTTATAACTTGTATTTTAACTACTCTTAAAAATTTTCATAATGCAATTGGATGGATTAAATATTGCTGATTTTATATATATTTTTATATTTACTTGTAATCTTCTCTGCAACCTGAAATATGACCGGGACATTTTTTACTTAAAAACTCATAATCACCTAATTAGTGCACCTGTCAGGGCTTGGAATATTTCAATGTCTGCTGAACTTGCCAGAAATGTCCAGGCAAACCTGAATGGAGAACTAGCCAGCTAGCCCTTAGTATCCATGAACATTAACATTGAAAGAAATATTCTCACTTCTTTCCATCTTTATGGAGGACTCTGAAATTGGTTACTATCCCCTTACATATGTTTCGTGCAGTCTGTAAACTAATCTAGGCTTCCGGAAATGTTAGATAGCATTGATGCTCTTTCCTGGTTTTTAATCATCTTGCAAGTGTTCCTCAAATGGTTTCTCAGTACCATTATACCCTGACTACAAATTAGTATGGAAAATTATTTTTCTATCCCTATGATCTAGTCAGGTCCGTTTTTCTCAGAACTACCCCCTGCTTCTGATCCCTTTCAAAGGGCATAGCCTGCATCCAGAACTATCGGAGAACTACATGTATACAGACTCACTCCTCTGCCTTCAGTTCTACCCCTCTTTTGACAAACATTGGAAAGGCTGAAGCTTGCAGAGTAAACACATATTTCTCACATTTCCTTGGAGGTACAACACAATGGAGTCAATTCCAATCTCACTGCTAGACGTTGTCTCTCTAACGTTGGTAGTTTTTACCAATTCACCCATTTCCACCTCCCAGCAGGCTCTGTTTCTGGCATATGTTATTTTGTAGTGGGAGGCATAAAACAGAATAGTAGAACCAGTGGAGGGAAACCCACTGTTTTAGACAGCTTCCTGATTATTGTCTGAGAGGTAATTTAATTTCTGCAATTTAAATGAAAAAAAAAGGCTGTGCCGCAGAATATAGAATATAGATAATCTTTAAAATCCGCTTGTTTCAAACCTTTACATGATGGCTTGTTTCATGCATTCATAATCCGATAACCACATCTCATGGAAAGAATGCAAATGAAAATTCATCAGTACCCTAGAAAATATGTCACAAATGATTTCCCTCTATTACTGTGCATTTGTTTTCTAAATTAAGATGAATGGTAAATATTTTCTCACATTTCACTCATCTGTATTTCCTCTGGGCAGTGACACATTTTTGAGGTTATGCAATATACTTTGCACCATTGATGGCATTGAGTTGCAAATTTCTGAATATGGTGATAGTTGGTAGACATGCTTCTAGAAATAATTAAAAGGCCTGCCTTTTCTGCTGAGATTACTCTTCCATATCTTTACTTGCTTATAGACAATTTCTCCTGGGATATACTGCCTTCATATTAAACTTTCCACCTCGAGTGCTAATTGTATGATCTTTATCCTAAACCAATTTTCATGGCAACTAATGTATCATCTTTCTCTCAACCACTTGACCCTGAGGCCCATGCGTTTACCTGTGAATTATAACTACTATCTTTGTTCACATTGTACTCCCAACATCCTAATCCACACACTCATCGTCCGGGGATGGAACATTTCTATATCTTCCTAATTGCTATTTATACTCTAGGTTTTCCCAAAATAATATTATAAAAACATATGATTTTATCCTTTTTTTTGTAATTTTATCCTTTTTAAAATGAATGATGGGTATAAATATATAGTCAAATTCCAGAATAGCAAGCACTGTGTGATAAATATGTGAAGAACACTGAAACCTTAACAGGTAAACAAATAAAAATTAAAATAAAAAGTAAAATTGATTGTGGTAATGAGTGTACAACTCTGCTTGAGATGATTGAACTATTGAATAGTACAATGTGTGCATTATGTGCCATTGAAACTATTAAAAACCCATGACAAAGAAAATTAATTTTCCCTTTAATAATGCATACATCTTTATTTTGGGTGACATTAATTGCAATCTGCATAATATAGTAGCTTTCTTACCACTTCTTCCCTATGTTTTTCATTTTCGTTTGTCCTTTTTCCTGTCCATCTGGACCTATGCCCCTCGTCCCCGAAAAAGTACTGCCATTACAGTCTCATACAGTTGATTATCAAAGAAGTATGTATGATTCTTGACATTATAGGCCTGTCTATTGCTTGGCTGACAGTTTATCTGCAGAAGGAATCTTCAGTCCCAGGCTTGAAGCCTATCTGAGGGTCATAGTCTCAGGGGATTTAGTTACTTCTATCAAACCACTATGCCTATCTCTTTGATATATATTTGAGATTTATTACTTATTTTCTTTGTATTCTTTATAGAATCTTTTAATGCGATCTTTTCCAAAGAGCTCAACATTGCTAGCTGGGCACTAGTTCTTCTGTCCTGATGATGTCCTCATGATGTCTGAGGTTCACTAGGTATATTAATCTTTGAGCTAATTGTTTCCATGGATGCTTGATTCTCTTTATTCTTCCTTCCTGCAAATGGGGAAGACCAACAGGCAGATCTTAGATAGACACTCACAAACGTCCCAGTCATCACCACTGGCCAAAGTAGGGTAGAGAACTTTGGCTTGGTGAAATGTGATGCTACTTGATCTTTATGACTCTCCAGACTGTGGTCCTGCCCCTCCTGACCCAGTGACTCATTCCCAGGACAGTAAGGGAATGGCTCAGTACATTCCAAATTATGATATATCTATATATCTATATAGAGATATATCTATATGGATATATCTCTATATAGATATAGATATATAGACATATAGATATATATATTCATCTTCCCACCCCTGTATCCCCTGTTTGGCTAGCATGTATGTTTATGTATTCAGTCATAGACTACGTGTGGATTTGTGTGTTATAACATTTGCCTTTGATGCCTTTATCTCTTGTTCACTTCACTGTGTCTTCCTATGCTTTGTCATTTTGTGCCGGACTGTACCCTAATTATCTATTGTCTTTTCTGTTATCCTAGTTAATATGTGTCTAACCTCTAATTAGTGATTTCCCCCCTTCTGCTCCTCACTCTAGTGACAGAGACTATTTCTCCCTTATTGTAAGTGGTCCCCTTGACTTTTAAAATAATATTGGTCTCATGCCTTTAACAAATAATCAAATAAATGAAATCAAAACGCTGATAGCTATATTTTTCTATAATTCAATGACACTTTTATGCCTTAGATTAGCACTTGTATAGAAAAATCTAGTCTCTTATCAAGATGATGGAGGGGTTCATTTCTTTGAATACGTATGTGTGTTAGAGGAAATTAAGTACAAATTTATACTCTAAAATTTTCTTTTAAGAATAAAAATAGAGGGCTGAGCCCCAGTGGCGCAAGTGGTTGAGTGCGGGATTGCGGCCGCGAGCTTGGCAGTTCAAATCCAGCGGCAGCTCTCAGGTGCAGCCCTGGGTAGCTCCCACAACCACCAGATGGCAGTGATGCCCCCCCAAAAAGAGAATTAAAATAGATCTATACCTAAAAGAGGTGTTTTTGTATTTTTACATGTTGAAAAACCTAGATTAATTAAACCTAATTATTAAACATTAATACTTATCAGTAGGAATTTGGTTAATTATTTTATGATATGTTACATAATATGATACATTACATAATATAATGTAATGTAATCTGCAGCCTGCAGAACATGTCCAGGAGAAAGCACACAGTTAAACATTATGAAGATACTAATCAAGGGGAATGCATGTCCCTTTTAATGAGGAAGCTTTATAAAAGAGAGTCTGTTAAAATATCGTACCAGTGTATAAAAAAGGAGAAAAGAGGGCTGAGCCCCGGTGGCGTAGTGGTTGTGCGCGGGACTGCGGCCCACTGGGACGGAGGTTGAATTCCAGCAGTGGGGCTGGGCCTCCTACTCCAACCACCAGAGAGCCGTGATGCCCAAAAAACTAAAAAAAAAAAGGAGAAAAGAGAACACTAATGTCTTATAAAATGGAAGCTAAAATATAAGGAAATTGAATATGAATATAAATGCATATATGTGAATATATATGAATTACAAAAGTTAAACAAGTAAATTTAACCAGAACTTTGAGTAAAATCATGTAAGATTTACTTTAACAAATGAAGCTACTAAAACTATCTATGAAATTTACTTAGGAGATGTTTTAAGATTGAGGGGAATTTGAGATGCCCTTCAACAAGGGAGTGATATGCTAATTTTATCCTTACAGATTACACCACTTGACCCAAGATAAGTCTTAACGCACATTCTTTGCTGACTGCATTGGACAGTGGTGAGGAATACGCAATGACTCTTCACTATAAGCATCGCATGAAATGGGCTCAAGAAAATAGGTTCCGTCATGGCACTCATGTGAAGGTTTATGGAAACAATTAATTCAAGAGGTTGATACAGTATTTTATATGCTATTGCATTCTAAATGTTCCAAGGTAGCATGAAGGCATTAATACATTGAAATCGTCAACATTTTATAATGAAAATAATTGCTAAAGTTATTCATGCTACCACAACAATACCAGCAAATTGAATCACCTCTCATTGACTATTGCATAATTATAAAATAATTTATTTGTATTTATAAAATACTTCATTTTGGAATGGTCATATACTTATTACAGGAAGTACTGAGAGCATAAAAACACCTGATTTTTTAGTTAGCTATAAAACCTCTTAGCTCAGCAATTTGGAATAAGCTGATGTTGCATCTTTGGTGAGATTTGCAATTTTATGGGTGACTTCTTACCAATTGCTAAAACAATATTCCATATGGAAGCTGTAGGAATTGAAAAGCTGATGTTTCACACACATATCCTCAAATTTGTTCCTGTATCAATATGAGGAGATAAAGGTGCTCACTAGATTATGTGCTTCCAAAATGATGTCCGATCTTTTCTCTTGTACCCTTGATCTTTTATTTGTCATGTCTTACAAATATAGTTTAATGTACTTATAACAATTACAAAGTAATCTAGATTTTTGAATCCATCTAATTTGTGCTTAACATGATCATATAAGAGAATATATTTAATGTGGATTATTTGAATTTCTTAGAGACAGTCTTATTTCCATTTACCATATGTAAATCCAGCTTAATTTTATAAGTTCTATAGAACCAATATGACACACTACCTATCAAAAATAGTCAAACCTGGGCTGAGCCCCAGTGGCGTAGTGGTTGTGCGCAGGACTGTGGCCCACTGGGATGGAGGTTCAATTCCAGCAGTGGGGCTGGGCCTCATACTCCCACCACCGGAGAGCAGTGATGCCCCCCCCCCCCAAAAAAATAGTCAAACCTTATTTATGCCACATACACAATTACATATCAGGCGATTTCAGTCAAATAATAATGACCCTTTAATGTTTATAACTATTTGAACAGTATAATTTTTCTAAATTCCTTCCCAACCCTTATAAATTGGTAATTTACAGCTTCTCACATATATGGAAAATAGTAAGAGATCTAAAGTCTTATCACATTGCTAAAATTTTGCATATTTTACAGCTATGCATCCAGATAGCTCACAGATATGTTCATTTTGTTAATTTATTTCTTACCATACATAAGGTGCTTAACTTACCCTCTCATTCAACAAATTATATTTAGAACTTACAAAGGTTTTAAAGATTAATATCTATCAAATTAGCTACAATTTTAAAAAATAGTGACAAGAGCAACGTATAATGAGTATACAGAAAACTAATCATTCTCATGTATTGCCAGTGTAAACATCTAAAAATTCATCTCTGATAAAGAACTTGAAATTGATAAAACCTTAATATATGATCTGGAAATTTTATTCTTCAACATTTAAACTAGAGATAGAATAACTTGTGTCCACACCAAAAAATCTGCACTTGAATATTTGTAGCAGTGTGGGTTGTAATAGTACCAAACCACAGTAAAAAGACCTTATAAAAGTAAGGGTTTAAAAAACTCTGTGTCCATCTAGAACTATGGAATACTATTCATCAATTAAAAGGAAGAAAAATGATTGATACAGACATGTTGAACAACTATAAAAAGCCAAATGAGAAAGAAAAGCTAACATAAATGGTTTTTCTCTTCTGTATGAATCAATTCATGCAACCTTAGTTGATTTAAAAGTAGAGATATGTATGCAATTTGGGGTTTTCAGGTATCAAGGATAATGAAGGACCAATTATTAAGAACTAACTAATATTCGGAAGATGTATGGTGATGGAATAGTTCTGTGTCAAGATTATATTGGTGATTACACAAATCCAAGGAAACTGAGTGGTGCCAGAGGATCAGAATTAAGTTGGTAACCACAAGGTTGGTAGTTCTATCCTATCAGTGTCTCCTGCAGAGAAAAATCAGGCTAGATGATCCTTTGTTTTAAAGTCTTGGAATCTCTATGGAGTAGTTCTACTCTATGCATAGGTTCCTACAAGTCAGAATGGACTGAATTGCATTTGTGTGGCATTTTGTTTTCATACATGTGATAAATCGCAAATAACACACATTTTGAAAAAAAAAGTGAATTATCCCAATGTCAAAATTATATATGTTTGTCCTGTATCTATGCAGTCTAGACACGGTTCATGGTCAAACATTTGAATTGTTTAGCAAAGAGTCAAAGATATCAGTAGCAATAACTCGTTAGTGGCATTGGGAAGCTGAGAATGCAGTGCATGTGGATGGCAATGATTGCATTTCCTTATTCACCACCATTATTTTCCAATTTTAAAAAATCAATAAAAGCAACGATGCTTTAATAAAAAGCAACGATACCATGCCTGCATTATCACTGAGCTCAATATAGGAATGCATTACTAATTGTGTGAGAATAATATCAGCATGGACAGAAGGGCACAATGAGGCTTGACTGACTCTGGGTTTCTTCTGTAGTTGCTGTTACCATGACAATGTCTATTTCTGGAATGGAGAAGCATTAAATAGTAAAAACTGAATCTTATTCAAAATTCAAATTGTTTTTTTCCCCTCAGCATACATTTCTTATCTCAGTTTATTCTTTACGCCTGCCTATATAAATCCCAAACCAAACCAATTTCATTCTTACTGATAGCAACACTATATAAGTTTTCTACTGGAATAAATCTTACCTGTCCAGATTGCCTCATCTTTCTCCTTCAGTAACATTAGTAGATATCTTGTCCACAGGAGTACCACCAAAGCAGATATAGGCCCAAACCAATTCACTGTCATGAAGCTAATTTCAACCCACAGTGATACTACAGGACAAGAATGTAACTCTTTCAGAGTGAAGACCACAGATTGATTGGTGGTTTCAAATTGCTGACCTTGTAGTTAGTTAGCAGCCCAACATGTAACTATTACATCATGTGACTTATAGAACAAATCCATCCTATGTTTTTTTCTTATTGCAGGGTAAGGAGCCCTCATGTCCTGTAGAATAGACATTGAGTGATTAACCCCCAGGTCGCATAAGGCTGCATGCTTCCATAGTTTTGGAAACACTCTAGAGATCAGAATTAACTTTACGGCAATTGCTTTATTTTACTGGTATATGGGACTGAAGGACGTTGCACTGAAGATATTAGCCAGCAGCAAGATACCAAGAGTTTATGGAAAAGCAAATGAAATATATCAAGAAGGTGATGAAGCACTGGAAACATTCATTTCTATTCCAGAAAAAATTAGAAACCTGACCAACTGACCAAGAAATCAATATTTGTACTTGTTCCAAAGAAGGTGTCCCAACAGGAGGCACAGATTTAGAACCGTTTAACTGGCAACACATACAACTAAAAATTTGCTGAAGATCATGCAATCAAGATTTCAACAATACATTGATAGGGATCTGCAGGAAACGAAGACTATATTCAGAAGAGGGCATGGCATAGAGACATCATTGCAGATGACAGATTTTGACTGAAAGCAGAGAATTCCAGACACCTGGTTTCCTCTGTTATATTGACTCTGCAAAGGCATTTGACTTGTGGATCCCAACAAATTATGGATAGCCTTCCGTGTCCTCATGTGGAGGCTATGCTTAGATCATAATGCACTTGTGTGGGAAAAAAGCGGGAGGCGATTTGCATGGTTTAAAATTCAGAAAAGTGAATATCATCAGGGTTGTATCCTATCACCCTAGTTTTCCAAACTGCCTACAGAGAAATGATTAGTGAATCTGGGTGATTTGAAGAAGAATGCAACACCAGAATTGACAGAGGATTATTAACAACCTTTGATATACAGATGACATAACCTTGCTCTCAGAGAATGAGGAAGGCATGAAGTCCTTGCTGATGAAGTTTGAGAATGACAGTCTTCAAAGTGGATTACAACTTCATGTAAAGAAAAAGCAGTAGCCTCACCACTATACCATTAGGTAATGTCATGATGAATGAAAAACATATTGAAGTTGCATGGATTTTATCTTGCAGGATTCATGATCAATGTTCTTAGACACATGAATCAAGATATTAAGCAATGAGTTCAGTGAGTAACGCTGCAGTGCAAGATCTATTTCAAGTGCTGAGAAGTAAGGATATTACTTTGAGGCCCGATGTGTCCTCACTCAAGCAGTGGTATTTTCATTTGCTTCATAATCATGTGAAAGTTGGACATTAAACTCGGAAGATTGAGGGAGAATCTATATGTTTGAAATATATACTGATGAAGAACAAGCATCTGTCTTGGAAGAAATATAGCCAGAATGCCCATTAAAAGCAAGTACAGTGAGAATTCATCTTACATATTTAAAAAGTGTTCACAGGAGAGAAAAGCCCCTGAAAAATGACATCACTTTTTGTAAAGTATAAAGCATTTATAAAGTATAACATATTTATAGAAAGATTTCTTAATGGATTGTGAAGAAGTAATAAACTAAAGTTAAGGGAAATTATGGAGTACTTTGGTATGTACTTATCATTAGATATTTTTCTTTGATGTTTTTATATCACACAAACAGATATATCACACAAACAGGTCCTTACCAAACTTCTAACTCAATTCTTGAATTTGAGGATCTTTTGTTTAAAATTATTTGAAAAAATTAGGCTTTCTACTTCATAAAGATTTACAATCTTGGGTAACGCAAAGGGGCAGATCATATCTCTCTCCATATGCATCACCATCTCTATGGTGGTGAATATTTGAGTTTTATCAATATGCCAGAACAATCAGAATCACTGCCATTGGAGCAATTCTGATTCATAGTGAGATTGTACCCTAAGTGGAGTTTGAAAGACAGTAAACTTTTATGGAAGGACACATCATCTTTTTCCTGTGGACCTGTAAGTGGTTTGAAGCATCACCCTTGTGGTTACCAGCCCAACATAGAAACCTCTCCCCACGTGACTCATTAGTAATCTATATAAGCCCTCTAAAATTACCTTCACTATATTGCTACTCATACTATAATATCTATAAAATGTCTTACCTTTTTCAATACTATTCTCCATCACTCTTGATTTTTCTGTTGTATATTCTGTTCTTGTCTCATTGAAATTCATTTTAGATAAATATTTTATATATTTTAATACTTGTTAAGGCATAACTCCCAAACAAACATAAAAATGAAAGAAAACAAAAGTGACAGAAATACCATAACCTTCAATGTCTAAAATAGGCAATCATTCTATTTTGGGGATCTGTGATACTGGCCTTTAAAAGTCTGAGATGGGGCTGAGCCCCGGTGGTATAGTGATTGTATGTGGGACTGCAGTTCACTGGGTTGGAGGTTCAAATTCAGCAGCAATGCTGGGCCTCCTTCTCCCACCCCCAAAGGGCAGCAATGTCCAAAAAACCAAAAATTTTTAAAAAACCTGAGATGTGGGATGCTGAAGCCTCTTTTGTTTAATGACAACCAAAAAAATTATGTCCATGATTCAATATCACTAAAGTTTAGAAACATGAGTCTAGGCAATGATATTTTATCAAAAACTGTTGTCCTATGTAACTTAAGTTGAAAATCCAAGTTCTTAGGTTTCTCTCCTGATCTCGCTGAATTTTGAAAATTTTCCAATGTTTTATGACGGTCTTTTTCTACTTATTCACATCCCCTTTAGTTTTGTTCACTGCAAGGTTTAATGCTATTTCACCTTGTCCTTGTACAGCTAAGCCCTTGGCTTTGGAGCCAAAGAAAACCTGCATGTAGAATTCTGTTACTTTATTTCTTTGTATATTCTAATGTGATACTCTTCCAGATACACTCTACTCAATAAGAAATCCCTGTACTCTGATCACTGCCACCTCATTTGAGAACCTCAGTGAATCTCAGCTTACGTGTGAGAGTTATTGTATTTGAAATGTTGATAAACAGAAAGAGTAAGAGGTGCAAAATGCCGCACAAACAAGGGCCTTTTCTTAGGGATCATAAGGTTAGCTCTATATCATCCGATGATTGCGAACTCAGAAATGTACTGTAGATATTTCATTATTTATGGTGAGAATGCAATGTTATAAAATAGAAGCAAAACATCATTAAACAATTATATTCTTGGGCATCCATGTAGATATGAAATATTTCTCTCTGTGTGAAAAGATGTAAACACTCAGTTTGTTGCACTGTACTAGCTTGCATGTTTTTGTAGTGCTAGAAACCATGTAATCTTTTAAAGTTAAATGCAGGATTGTATGACTTACAGTCTAAGAACAGTCTAGGAGGAAAGAATAAGTTGTTCACTTTTGAGAAAGTAGCCACACACACCAAAAAAAAAAAAAAAACCCTAATGAATAGCAGTAGAATACAGTCTTATGTAGCTCCTTTCATATTGAAAGATAGTTAAAATATGACTAGGCATGAGCTGTCATCTAGAGAAATAGGCCAAGTTTAATGAGATGGATGGAACAAAGCTTTCATCATGTCTGTCTACTAAGGGATCACAATTGAAAATGGGAAAAAAGTGAAAACATTTATTAATTACTGGAACATCAAATGCATGAAGTATGAGTCTAGAAAATTTGTAAATTGCCAAAAGTGAAAAAGAAGCACTGAGATTGATATTTTAGATATTAATGAGATGAAATTGTCTAGCATTGGCCATTTTAAATCTGATAATAATAAGGTTTACTAAGCTGGTAATAACAAATTCAATTACTTCTGTTATACGCATCACCATGAAAAGTGTGTTATCATCTACCTTGAAGTAAAATGCTCTCTTTGAAGGAAAATATATATATATATATATATATATATATATCTGCTTTCATGGAAATCTAGTCAATACTGTTATTCAAATTTGTGCATCAAATATAGACTAAGAAATTACACATTTCTACTGACAACTTCTGTCAGAAATTGATCAACCATGCAATCAAGATACATTGATAATTATTGGAGATTGGAATGCAAAGTTGGTGGGGCGAGAGAGGCAGGAATAGCAGTTGGAAAATATGCCCTTCGCAATAGCAACAGATTTGGAGATTGCATGATAGAATATTGCAAGACTAGTGACTTGATCTTGTTCATAGGATATACCTTTTTTTTCCCCAGCAGCACAAAAGACAACACCTGGGTTTCTTGAGATGAAATACACAGAAATCAAACTGAATATGTGTTTTGGAAGAGAAAGTATAGAAGTTTAAAAGCAGCGGCAGCTAAAACCAGGCTTGGTGGTGATGGTGGAATAGACCCTCAGTTCCTCATATGTAAGTTCAAGAAAGAAACCTGAACACAATTAAAGCAAGTCTGCAAGAACCAAAGTACAGCTCGAGTCTATCCCACTTGAAATTTGGAACCTCTCAAGAACATGCCTGGCACATTGAAAACTAATGGCAAAATATCTGATGAGCTGTGGGAGGACATTAAGACCATTATTCATGAAGAGGCAAAAAGTCATGAAAAATGAAGGAAATAAAGTAAAGCTCAAAGGAAATGAAAGAAGAGACTCTGAAAC